>VYZP01059246.1:13533-120632 GCA_013400635.1 Hypocryptadius cinnamomeus
GGATTCACCATTTCCCTGGGCAGCTGTGCCAGGGCTGGACAGTCCTTTCTGTGAAGGAATTTTCCCAGTGTCCAATCCAAACCTCTCCTGCCACAGCTTGAGGCAGACTCCTCTTGTCCTGTCACTTGTTACCTGCGAGCAGAGACCGACTGTCACCTGGCTACAACTTCCTCTGCCCCATCCCTGGCAGTGTCCAAGTTGGATGGGGCTTGGAGAAACTTGGGTGAGTGGAAGGTGCCTCTGCCCATGGCAAGGAATGGGATAAGTTTTAAAGTCCTTCCAACCCAAACCATTCCATGATTCAGACACTTGTAGAGAGTGACAAGGTCAGGTCCCCCCTGAACCTCCTTGTCTCCAGGCTGAGCCTCCATCCCCAGCTCCTTCAGCTGCTCCTGGTGCTCCAGACCCTTCCCCACTTCCATTCCCATCTCTGGACACACTCCAGCGGCCTCCAAGTCTTTCTTTTCACGCAGGGCCCAAAATTGCCACCAGGATTTGAGGTGAAGCCTCACCAGTGGTCACACAGGGGGACGGTCACTGCTCTGATCCTGTGGCCACACCACTGCCATTGTCCTCCTTGGGCACCTGGGCACACCTGGGCTTGTGTTCAGCCACTGCACACCTCAGACCTTTCCCAGCCACTCATCCCCAGCCTGCAGTGCTCCATGGGGTTGTTGTGACCCAAGCACAGGACCAGTCACTTCACCCTATGGAATCTCACCCCGTTGCCCTCTGGCCTGTCCAGCATGGGAATGCTGTGCTGAAGGCACTGCTCCTTCTCACCTGGCCCACATCAGCAGGACAAGAGGGGACAGGGACAAAAACAAGGAAAGGAGGAAGACCCAGGTGAAACCAGAATGAGCCGTTAACCCAAGGCAAACTGAACACAACTCCTGTGGTATGGGAAGGAAACAAGGGAGTTTCTGGATATTCAAACCCTGCCCCAACACTGGCCTTGCATGGGAACATTTGGGACCAAGGCGTATCGAGGCCGTGAGTGTTCCCCCCACCATGGGAAGGGACTGGAATTTGGGGAACCAGCATCCTGATGACGTGGCTGAAAGGCACTGGTATTTCTCTGCACCAACCTCTCTGCTCCCTGAACCTGTGACATAAGTCACTGATTGCTGCACTCTTCCCAAAGAATAGAACCATACCTAATCTACTTTGAAGCCTTTTCCATCTGGGAGGAAAAACCTCCTTAAGCTCAGCGAAAAAACTCCAACAAATGGCTCCCAGACTTCTTTGACTTGCAAAGCTGCTTATTCACTGCACATTCCCAGACTTTGGTGACAGGCATTGAATTTTCCTCCCAGCTTCCCACATCTTGAAGCCATCAGCAGCCAAGGAAGGGCTCACGGAGTTGGAGGCCCCGAGGAAAGGAGAGAAGGAAAACTCACTAAAACTGCTGCAATAAGTTGGAGCATCTTCCATGCAGATCCAGCAGCACTGCTTTTCCTTCAGATGTTGGGCATCCCTGTGGATTCCCTGTGGATCCAGCATCCCTCAGGGAGTAGGACAAGACCAGGGACAGACATTTGTCCCATGCCTGTCGTTTGTGGTCAGCCTTTGCCACATGGGTGCACTTTGATCTGGCTGCATTCCTCGCTGCTCCTGCTGGGTTTGCAATTTTTGGGAACAAAGCAATGGAAAAGCCTTTGGACTTTGTGGGCTGCAGAGTGGGAATGGCCCTTTACAGTCGCTTCACTAACACGGGGTGAGGAAGAGAAGCAGTTTGTGCAAAAGAGGAATTAAAAAAATAAACAAGAGCATGCAGGACCATAAAGAGGATTTCAGCAGCTCCCAAAAATCCCCTGATTTGGGTCATTTCTTTGCAGCAGGTTGGGTTCTCCTCCAGCTCCAGAGAGTTTCTTGCACAACGTGACATAAGGAAGAGGCTGGTGCACGGAGAAGAAGGAAAAAGTCAGAGGGGAGAAATCAGAGGAGAAGCTCTCAGGTGAGGTTTGTGATAGGAAAGGCCTGGAAGCAGCTGGCAGGAGCCAGTCTGACCCCTTTGGCTCTTGGATACCTCGCTGCCATCCTCCTGCTCCTCATGGCTTATGGAATACTGGAGTGGCCTTTTTTGGAGC
Organism: Hypocryptadius cinnamomeus; assembly: GCA_013400635.1. Taxonomy (NCBI): domain Eukaryota; kingdom Metazoa; phylum Chordata; class Aves; order Passeriformes; family Zosteropidae; genus Hypocryptadius; species Hypocryptadius cinnamomeus. The sequence goes on from VYZP01059246.1 coordinate 15,624, forward strand.
AGGTGAGAGATTTCCAACCTCAGAGCCCAAACTCAGCAGTTGCTGGGGGTATCCACACAAACCACTCATGGTTTTTGTTTCCTGACTCACCAGATCTCCCCAAGCAGCATCCCCTGTTCCCACTGCCCGGGGCTGGGAATCAGGTGGCATTTGGCCCTAAGAATACCTCCTGGGGCAGTGGGAGAGGGAAAAAGGCAACTGATGTCAAAGGAAGGAGGGACAACTTTTCCTGGAAACAAAGTCTGCCTGCCTGAGCTGCAGGATTGGCCCTGAACCAGCTAAACCAGTCGCTATCCGATCCATCACCAGCAAGGTATCCATGTTTTCCTGCTGTGTCCTGCACCAGAGGGAGAGATCCTTATCCTCACACCTTCTCCTGCCTGGGTGAGAAGGTTCCAGAAGATGCCTCTGTGTAGGGATCCTCAGCTCTCCCTTGGCAGGATCCCAGAGATGCAGATGCCTGAGTCTGACCCCTTTTTTGCAGTTTCACTTCAGAGCATCGACTCTGTTTCCTCACCTGGCTTTTGGGAGACCTCAGACCTACACAACCTTTGGGAAATTGGATTGTTTAGCAGAAATGGCACTTGGCAATCAGACTTGTGGGCTTTTGTCTGCTAAGAGTTTTTTCCCCCCAGCTATTTCTGTGTTTTTATTTTCATTTTGCTAAATCATTCCTTTATTTCTGCTTCCTCTTTGGGCCTGTTTTTATTTCGATTTGCAGGGGCTCCTGTTCTTTCAAATGCCAAACTCCTTTGGCAACATGTCCTTAGCTGAGGGCAGCTGGCCTGTTTGTGCTCAGTGCTAAACCCCAGGCACAGGATGCAGCTCCCAAACAATTTGCAGGGAAAAACTGAACATTTTGTGATGCCACTAAGACGCCTTTTTCTTGCTGTGCCTGCTCTGGGCACTGGGACACACTGCAGCTCTTACCGGGCACATCCTGTCCCTTGGCTCAGCTGATTCTTCCCAGAACAATTTCTCCTGTTCTGCAAATCACTTTGCAAAGGCAAAGGTTGGACAATGGCTTTTCCCATCCTGCTTCTCCTTTCTGAGAAGAGCTTTTGTCCCAACTTAAACCAAAGAACCCCAAACCCTAGTTTCAAGTATGTTTTCAATTTATGCACAGCTTCTCCCTTCTTTGATTATTGTGAAATTCACATCTTGAAAATAAATCATTTTCCCTTTCAGTTCCCATCAAGCTACTCCATACAGGTTTTAGAGGAGGGTTAGATGGGATATTGGGGAGAAATCCTTCCCTGGGAGGGTGAGAAGGCCCTGGCACAGGTTGTCCAGAGAACCTGTGGCTGTCTCATCCCTGGAAGTGTCCAAGGCCAGGTTGGATGGGGCCAAATCCTATGAGAACAGAAAGGGTTGTAAAGCACTGCAAGTGGCTGCCCAGGGAAGTGGTGGAGTCATCATCTCTGGAATTGTTCAAAAAATCATGTGGATGTGGCACTTGAGGATGTGGTTTAGTGGTGAACATGGTGGTGGTGATGGCTGATGGCTGGACTTGATGACCTGAAAGGTCTTTCCCAAGCTTAACTCCCATCCAGGAGGGAGGGGATGGCACAATCTCCCTCCACTCCAGACAGAACTGCCCCTCCTGTGTGCCAGAAGCCAGGATTTTAGCTGGGATAAGTCAGCAGAGCCCAGACTTACACAGATTTATGCTAATCCATGTCACGAGCACATGGAATGTTTGGAACAGAGTTGTACCCATGCCCAGGGGTGGCTGCAGAAGCCCCATCAGTCCAACAAAGTAGTTTCTTAAGCACCATATCAGAGAATTCCAGAATCCCAGAATGTTTTGGGTCGTAAGGGACCTTAAAGATGATCCAGTCTCACCCCCTGCCACGGGCAGGGACACCTTTCACTATCCCAGGGTGCTCCAAGCCCTGTCAACTTGGCCTGGAACACTCCCAGGCACGGGGCAGCCACAGCTCCTCTGGGCTAATGCCCACATCTCAGACAGCCATGGAGCCAAATGGGAATTGCTGGGAATAACAGACAAGGATCCTTGGTACTAAATGCCAGGAAAATGAACAAGATGTGACTGGAGAAGGGGCCATGCAGAACTAGGGCAGGGCTTTTCTGGAGCAAACACCCTTGTTCCAGTTCACGGAGACACAACAACAACAACAACAACAACAAAAAGAGAGCGTCAGCACAGAATTCTTTCTTCCTTTATTTTGGAGCCCCTTCAGGCATTGGAAGGGGCTCTAAGATCTTCCTGGAGGCTTCTCTTTTCCAGGTGAATACTCCCAATCCTGATGGGGATTGAGCCTAAGATTGGGTACATCTTCATCCCATCTCCTCTCTGAAAAGGAGTTTAGGAAACAAGAGGGTTCATTCTGAATCTCCCTTACCTTTTCCTCCCTTTTACACCCCTGGCTTCCATCAAAATCAATCTACATGGATTGGGATTATTATTTATCCTGGGATGCTGGGATGATTTGGGTGGGAAGGAGCCTTAAACATGACCGAGTTCCTTGCCATGGGCTGGGAAACCTTCCACTATCCCAGGTTGCTCCAACCTGGCCTGGGACACTTCCAGAGGTGGGACAGCCACAGCTTCTCTGGGCAACTCTTCCAGTGCCTCACCACTTTCACAGGGAAGAATTACTTTCCAACATCCCGTCTAAATGTATTCTCCATCAGTTTAAAGACAGTCTAGCACAATCCTAGGCTGTGAGCTGGCCGATCCATGACGGAAGTCGCCACGGGAGGACAGCAGTCACCGCTCGGCGGGACTGCGGCACTGAAACGGCATTTTAGGGGCAGTCTCCCCTCAGGATGTGCCGAGAGGCGATGGATTCCCCCCGGGACATGCCGGGAACAGCCGCAGCTCCCCCGGCAGCGGCGCGGGCCCCCCGTGAGGCGCGGCCATGGCGGAGCGGGCGCGCGCGGGGCAGGGCGGGAGCGCCAAGATGGCCGCGCCCGCGTGAGGGGCCGCCGGTGCCGCTCCCCGCGCGTCCCGGTGCCCGCGGGAGCCGCCGGAGCGTCCCGGAAATAATGTGGATATCGGGGCCCCATGTCGGACCACTGTGACGAGAGGGCGACGATGATTGCGGCCGGCGACCTGCAGGAGTTCGCGCCGCGGGGCCGCGAGCAGAGCCGGCGGCACCCGAGCGCTCTGAGCCTGCAGCTGCGGCGGCTCCAGCCCGCGCCGGAGCTCTGCTCCTCCGACGGCGCCGCAGGGCTCGTGGGCTCCCTCCGAGAGGTCACCATCCACGACCGGCACCGGGTACGAGCCTGCCTGAGCTGGGGGTTGGGAGGGAAGGGGAATTCAAGCCCATCCGGTTCCCGCCCGCCGCCGTGGGTTGGGATAGCTTCCACCACACCAGGTTGCTCCAAGCCTCCTCCAGGCTGGCCTTGACTTCCAGGGATGGGGCAGGCTGTGCCAGGGCCTCACCACCCTCTCAGGGAAGAATTCCTTCCCAATGTCCCATCTAACCCTGCCCTCTGGCAGTAGGAAGGCATTTCCTCTTGTCTGTCTATCCAGACTCGTGTCCAAGTCCCACTCCAGCTCTCTTGGAGCCCCTTTAGGCACTGGAAGGGGTTCTGAGGTCTCCTTGCAGGCTTCTCTTCTCCAGGTGAACACCCCCCAGCTCTTATGGAGATCGAGCCTAAGATTGGATCCATTTATATCCCAGCTCCTCTCTTAGAGGGAGTTTAGGGAGCAAGGGAGTTTAGGGAGCAAGGGGGTTCACTCTAAATCTCAGAACTCTACAAAGGGTCTCCCTTACCCATTCCTCCCTGGCTTCCATCAAAATAAATCTAAATGGATCCTGGTTGTCCTTTACCATGGAATGCCAGGGTTTTTTGGGTCGGAAGGGATCTTATGGATCATCTCATTTCACCCCCTGCCATGATCAGGGACACCTTCCATTATCCCAGGGTGTTCCAAGCCCCATCCAGTCTGGCCTGGGACACTTCCAGGGATGGAGCAGCCACAATTTCTCTGTGCCAGCACCTTGTAACTGGCCAAACTCATCACACCCATGGCTGTTACGGCTTTTCCTTGACTAACCTCTGTTTTTCAGGAAAGCTGGCAGCTGAGGAAAGGCATCAGTGATGTTGGGGAGGAGGTGGACTACGATGAGGAGCTGTATGTGGCCAGCAACGTGGTCATCTGGAGCAAGGGCAGCAGAAGCCAAGCGTCCGCCGTGTACAAGGCATTCACCGTCGACAGCCCCGTCCTGCAGGTACAGAAATGTGGGAAAGGGGCACTGAAGGAATCCACTGACCCTTCCCAGACAGGGAACACGGGAAGGTGATGTTGTGTGGGAGCAGCTCGTTCTGGAGAATTAAATGATGCTGTGTTGGGTTTCAGGCCTTGTGGTGCGACTTCACTGTTCCCCAGGAAAAATCAGAAAAAGCTGATGGTGAGTGTCCTGCTTCTTGTGCTGCTGGGCAAGTGCTCAGAGCTCAGCTCCCTTGGCTTGGAATCATGGAATTGTTTAGGTTGGGAAAGCCCTCAGAGACCACCGAGTCCAGCTGTTGCCAAGGCCACCACAAAACCACATCCCCAAGTGCCACATCCACGTGGCTTTTATAGCCCTGTGCCTGTGTCAGGGCTGGATACTCTTTTGGGGAAGAAATTTTCCCAATATCCACCTTGAATCTCCCCTGGTGCGACTTGGGGCTGTTTCCTTTCATCCTGTCCCTTGTTCCCTGGAAGCAGAGCCTGACCCCCACCTGGCTGCACCCTCCTGTCAGGGAACTTGTGCAGAACCAGAAGGTCTCCCCTGAGCCTTCTTTTCTCCAGGCTCAGCTTTCTCAGCCAGTCCTTGTTTTCCAGCCCCTTCCCAGCTCCATTCCCTTCTCTGGACACACTCCAGGAGCTCATTCACCATGACTTGAAATGTCAGAATTTACTTTTTATATATAAGGGATGTCTGAAACAGAGTGAAACTTCACTGTGTAATTGTTTTGTTCCTTCCTTTCCAGTGTCAGGCAGTGAGGAAATAGTGGAGAAATGTATCTGCATTTTGCAGAATTCCTGCATAAATGTGCACAGCATGGAGGGGAAGGATTACATCGCTGCTCTGCCTTTCCAGGTAACTTCTGCCATGCTTTTTGAACATTTTTGTCCACATTTATGTTTCCCTGCTCTGCATAAAAAGCCTGAACATCTTATTTTCCTATAAGACCCTCAAACTTCATCAACACAGCACATGGTTGATTTTTTTATCCCACCATAAATCCATATTTTTTTTATAGGTGGCAAATGTCTGGCCCACCAAATATGGGTTGTTATTTGAGCGCAGCAGTTCTTCCCATGAGGTGCCTCCAAGTCCACCCAGGTATGGGATGAGGAATTTGGGTGGTTTCCTGTTGGATAATCTAATAAGGAATGGAGGAGTTGGAGGGCAGTGGTGAAAGATCCGTGTGTTTCTGATAGGAAAAGGGTGGAAAAGGAGGAAGGTGTGTTTGGCCCCTCCCTGGAGGTGTTCAAGGACAGCTTGGATGGAGTTTGGAGCAACCTGGGATAGTGGAAGTGTCCCTGCCCATGGCAGGGGGTGGAATGGGATCATTTTAAGATCCCTTCCTACCCAAACCATTCTGGGATTTTATTGGTGTGCTTCTTCCAGTCTTTTTATCCCATCCCAGTGAATCTGAGTGAGCACACTCAAAGCTGAGTGTTAAAAGCTATTTGGGAGTGCTGGTCCTGGGAATAGGATCTGGGAAGGACCAGCCTGATTCCATTGAGATTTGTCTTAGGAATTGATTCCAGGCTCTTATGGACAGCTGGGAGCGTCACTGAGGGATTGTCATCGAGACTTTTTCTCTCAGCTGCAGGATCCTGTTTCCTCTTTGGTGGGGATCCCATTCCCTGCTGGGTGGGGATCCCATTCCCTGTTGGCTGAGGCTCCCAGCCCCTGTGGAAGCCTTCTGTGGATCCCAAAGGAAGCAGTTGGACAATGCACTGATGAGCAACTTTAATCCACTCTTTTGGGTTTTCCTCTGGGATTCTCTAGTCCTCAGAAGAGCTGGGATTAGGAATAGAGGTCCTGAAAAGTTGAGTCTGCTCAGTCAATCCAACAAGCTCTTGGAGATGGAATCTGTGTCCCTGCTGTCACATTCCAGGCTCTGATATGTCTGGCTTTTCCCTAGGGAGCCTTTGCCAACGATGTTCAGCATGCTGCACCCCTTGGATGAGATCACCCCTCTGGTCTGGAAGTCTGGAGGTAAATTGGATGTCACTGGAGTCCCTCAGGGTGGCAACAAATCCCAGTGTGTCCCTGGAGCGTGCCCTGTATCAAAAAATTTGGGAAGAGTCACTTCCAAGGATGCAGTTAGAGTGGCTGCACGAACAGGGAAGCCGCTCAGGGGAGAAACCCAGATTGTGGAAGGAAGAGAATGTGGGAAGTGCTCATAGTATTGTTGTGGGGCTGATCCTTTGGAACGCATCCCTGTTTTCCAGGAGTGTTTGGATCGTCCCGGGTGCAGTACGTGGCTGACCACACGCTGAGGATCGTGTTCCTCAGCGCTGACCCTTCCATTGTGATGACCTACGACACTGTGCAGAGCTTACACACAGTCTGGGCCCTCAGGAGAGTCAAGCCAGAGGTACGCATTCCCTGGGGAATAAAGATCCCTGGAAAATGCTGTGTGCATTTCCATGCTCTTATGTGTGTTAGGAATGCCTGGGATTTGGGATTTGTTTCATTTATAAGAGTAGGGTGTTTGGTGGGGCTGGTTCTTTTGGTTTTTAAGAATTTTTTTCCATGGATTTGCCTGGAGCAGGGGGATCATGGGGTGGTGATGGTCATGGATTATGTTATTAACATATTATTCCATACATTGGACCAGAAGCTTAAGAAAAGTGAAAAGTAACTTAGTGCCATGAAAACTTTGACAGTGAGGGTTGTGGGGCCCTGACAGAGTTTCCCAGAGAATCTGTGGCTGCTCCGTTCCTGGAAATGTTCCAGGTTGGACAGTGCTTGGAGCAGCCTGGGATAGGGGAGAGTGTTTCCATGGCAGAGGGTGGAACTGGCTGGGCATTAAGGTCTCTTCCAACCAAATCCTGTGATTTTGTGAAAACTGTTGGAGCAGTTTTTGTGGGAGTAGAAGAGCAGGGTTGATGGGATTGACTCTGTAGGCTGAGCATGAATTTCTAACACGTAACTGATGGGAAAAGCTGTTGGAAAAGCCTCTCCCTGGCTGTCCTTGCCCACATGCCATTGGTTTTCCTCCCAGGAGCAGAGCCTGGTGCTGAAATTCCCAGAGCAGGGGGGCACCCCCCAGCACATGGCCACCAGCAGCTCCCTGACCGCTCATCTCCGGAGCCTCTCCAAGGGAGACTCCCCTGGGGGCTCCCCTTTCCAGAACTACTCATCCATCCACAGCCAGAGCAGATCCAGCTCCTCTCCCAACCTGCAATCCCGCTCTCCCACCATCTCCAACATGGCTGCTTTGAGGTGAGCACCCACAGCAAATCCCAAAGGATGGGACCCATGGAATAGCATGGACACATTTTGCTCTGTCTTTCCATCCAAGGCTCAGGTGCCTCTTGTGTTGCAGCACCTGAAATTTCCCTTGGAATGCCCTTCCTGTGCCATTATGCCAACAGTACAGGAGGGTAGTGCCTGTGCCAGAGCCAAGGAGGCTGCTCTGTCATGGATCAAGGAATGTCTGCAGGATGTTTGAGTCCCGGGAGTGTTTTGGGATGGCTTCTCTAAAGAAATTAGAGGGAAGGGGTTGGGAGGGATTTTTGATGGAATGGACCATCTGAAATCCTTCTGAAATCTCATCTGTTGGATTTGGACAGAGATGCCTGGAAAATAATTAGAGAATTGTTTTCCTGTGCTAGAAAACTAAAGGAAATCAACACTGAGCTAGTTCCTGGTTTAGGATTTGGTTGGGTTTTAAAGTCAGTGGATGAGCTCCCTGGGATTCTCCCTGATTTTGAAGATCCACATTTTGGCCATATCCAATGTCTCTGATTTCGTCCCTGTTTTGAAGATCCACTTTTTGGCTGCATCAATATCTGATTTTTCCATGATTTTGAAGATCCGCTTCTCATCTATATCCTGTCTCTGCCTGCAGCCGTTCCCATTCCCCAGCCCTGGGTGTCCATTCCTTCTCTGGAGTGCAGAGGTTCAACTTTTCCAGCAGTGCCCAGTCCCCAAGGAGACCCAGCGTTACCCATTCCCCAAATTCCATTTCCAACGACTCCTTCCTCGTGCCGGAGACGGAGCCGATCGTTCCTGAACTCTGCATCGACCACCTGTGGACAGAAACAGTCCCAAGCATGAGGTCAGGTGGTTTTCTTGGGATGAGAGTTGGGAAGCAGGAATTAAAATTAAATCACAGCTTATTTGAGTGGTTTTTCTGCAATTGGAGCCATCTTGGAGTCTTCATGGACTTGCACTCCCTGATTTTTTTGGGAAATGATGCTCTGTAAGTGCCTGGCTCCCTTGCAGAGAACTGAGCACTCGGACCAGTTTTCCCTGGTGTGTTATTCCAGGCTTTCTGAATGGTTTCGTGGAGTCTCCAAAGCAAAGCAGGTTCTAATCTGATTCTTGTGTCTCTTTTCCAGAGAGAAGAATTCCCAGGCATCCAAAGTGTTCATTTCCACTGACCTTTGTGGGCAGAAATTCCTGTGTTTTTTAGTGGAATCCCAGCTCCAGCTGAGGTGAGCATTCCTTGGGGACATGTGAACCAGGGGAAGCACTCCAGAAATTCCCAGCTGGAAGTACATCAGGGGTTTTAATTAACTAGAAAATTAAAAATAAGTTGATTTATTTTGGGCAAAGCAGGGAAAAGGAGGAAGGAACCACAAAACCCACAAATAATTCACTGCACTGTTTGAAGTCTGTGTTTTCTTTCTGTAACAACACCCAGGACAAACCTTTTATGTTTCCTGTTCTCCCTAATCCCTAGGTGTGTAAAATTCCAAGAGAGCAACGATAAATCACAGCTGATCTTTGGATCTGTCACCAATATTCCAGCAAAGGATGCGGCTCCGGTGGAGGTATTGTTACCTGTGGAATGTCCTTGTCAGGCAACTGGTGCCTCCTTAATTAAACACAAGGAGCTGAATGTGCTGCTTGATTATTCCAGGGAATTGACACACTGCTGGTTCTGGAAGGCAGTGGGAATCTGGTGCTTTATTCCGGAGTGGTTCGGGTAAGCGACACCTTTTCCATCCCTAATTTATGTGCAGTGCTGGGAAGGGAGTTCTGAAGCATGCATGGCATTAATTGGACAATTAAATAATTTTTGTGGGGGTTATTTTTAGAGAAAAATTTAACTTTTTGTTTCCCTTTTCCACCAAAAAGGTGGGAAAGGTTTTTATTCCTGGGCTTCCTGCTCCATCCCTGACAATGTCCAACCCAATGCCTCGGCCAAGCACTCCCTTGGATAGTGTCAGTACTCCATCCAAGCCTTTGAACAAGCACCTGGGGCCCCTGGAAGAGGTAACAAATAAGGAAATATTCCTTTTGTTGTGATGATCAGTGGTTTTTTATCTTCTAAGGTGTCTTTTGGAGTTGAATCTTTCCTTCTTGTTTTGTAAATCCTATGAATAAACTGTGTTTAAAGAAGATTTCTGTGGTGCCGCCCTGTTTATTTATTTCTGTTTGCCATAAAACTTCCAAGGCAGGGATTGGAAAGATTTATAGTCATTTCCAAGATTCTTGTTAGTACTTCAAACCCAACAGTTATAACTGTTCTTTGCTCAGGTCCACTTTAATTCTGAATTCCACTTCAATTTGAACTCTAAAATGGGCTCATTTTTCCCACTTTCCAGAGCGTGCTTTTGTCACCAGTTCCGGAATTAAGGGATTCTTCCAAGCTCCACGACTCCCCCTACGTTGAGGACTGCACTTTCCAGCAGCTTGGGACTTTCATCCAAGCTCTGAGGGATCCTGTCCACAACAGAGTAACTTTAGTAGGTATTTCCCTGTTGTTTGGGGCAACGCTTTTGGTAACAAAGATTGTTTCAAGATAATTCCAAGATTTCCAGTGTTTCACAGAGCTGGTGCCTGAATTCCACATCTTAATGTAGCAAAAGCCAGGATTTGAGAATGTCTTCACCCACTAAGGCATTCTGAGTTGATAGAAAATGACTCTGCCTGCATTTGATGCATTTCCTCATTTATTTCCACTTTTGCTGGATTTTCCAGGAGCTCAGCAATAACACCATGGTTCGGATCAGTATTCCTGAAATCGCCACCTCGGAGTTAGGTATGATTCCAAAGCTTTAGGTGACTTTTGCTTTGCTTGGGGGAGGGCTGAGATGCCAGTTCAGACATGGCTGGTTTCAATCATGACCAAACAAAGGAGTATTTTTCCTTATTTTTGTTCCAAATCAGAGGATTTGTGCTCTACTCAAGGAAGAGCTGTTGGAGTTTTGTGGCTTTATTTAGAGTTAAAAGCAGGTCCAACAAGAGGAACCTGTGGAGATTTCTACCACTGATGAAGCAAATCCCAGGAAACCAGAGCTGATGGATGATTTCTTTCTTTTCCCACAGTGAAAAGATGCCTGCAGGGGTTGAAAGCCATCCTGCCCAAGGAAACAGCTGTGCAGATGTTGGTGAAGTGGTACAATGCCTACAATGCCCCGGGAGGGCCCAGCTACCACTCAGAGTGGAATTTATTTGTCACCTGTCTCATGAACATGATGGGTTACAACACTGAGAGGCTCTGCTGGACACGGAATGTGAGCAAATCCATTCTTCACTTCTAATTTTCAGGCCTGTTTTACTCTGTCTTTATCCTGAGATACATTTACAAGGTGCTTATTATAAAAATAAATGATGAAGATTTGATTCCAGTTCAACACCTAACAATGCTGTATTCAATTTGGTTCATCTCGTCCATATTAAATTGATTGGGAGTTTAAACACAAGTTTAAATTCAACAACTCAGATTGTTGTTCCCTAAAGAGGATTTTGTGTTTCTGGGGTTTGTTCAGCAAATCCAGAAGAAGTACCTCAAGCTACATCATGTCCTACGTGGCTTGAGTTCAGATGTTGTGATTCACCTAGGAAACCTTGGTTCCAAAGAAATCACAAAAAACCTTGGTTCCTAAGAAATCACAAAGAAATCTCTTTATTTAATTTTTCTTTTTCTATTTAGTTCTTTTATTTTTATATCTTTTTCTTTAATTTGTTGCAGCTCGATTTTGAAGGATCACTCTCTCCAGTCATTGCTCCAAAGAAGGCAAGGCCATCAGAAACTGGGTCAGATGAGGTAAGAAATGGTTCCCTCTGTTATATTTGGATTGGTTTTTAGGGAAAAAAATTCCTCTGTAACAGTGCTTTGGAATTGCCTTTCTGAAAATTTTGTTCACCATGGATCCTCTGTCTTTCTTTCCTGTTTCTTTGCTCTAGGACTGGGAATATCTTCTGAGCTCTGACTACCACAAGAATTTCGAGTCTCATCCCATTGCCAAAGCTCTGCGCCTGGACCCTCTGGAAGTTTCAGCTTCCAGGGATGACTTTTCCCAGAGCCTCAGTTTGGATTCCTCCACCCTCCTTTTCTCCCACATTCCTGCCATTTTCTTTGTTCTCCACCTCATCTATGAGGAGCTCAAACTGAACAGTCTGATGGGAGAAGGACTCCGCTCCCTCGTGGTTCTGCTGGTTCAGCTGGCCAGGTATTCCCACTGGAAAATTGTTTCTTTTGATGGGATTGCCCAAATTGGAGCAAACTTGCCCTGTATTTGAAGGAAAGGAATATTTAAAACTTTTCCTATTTGTTCCATGGCTCCAAATTCTTCCCCAATAGCAGCAGCTGCCCAAAGGTGGCATCTAGGAGGTTGGAATGGTTTGTTTCCCAGTCAGTGACTCCCCTGTCTCTCATTCCAGGGATTTGAAACTGGAAGCTTACATGGATTATTACTACAGGGACTATCCAGCCCTTGTCAAAACCTCCAGGCAGACCTGCATAATTGACCAGGGTGAGTTTAAGCCTTTGACTATTCTGTGATACTTGGATATTCCCTTTGCTTTTAACATTCCCTTCATTCTGGAGGATTATCCTCTGCTTATTCCTTTGAGATAATTTTTTTCCTTAAATAGATGCCTTGAGTTTTCATTCCTGTCATAAAATCCCATCTGAAAGGAGGGATCCTGTAACGTTTAGTGGGGAAATGCTTGATTTTTGTTGTTGAAGGAAATACTGGAGGAATTGGGAATGGTGAGGAATTCTTGTGCCTTTTCCCTGAGCTCAAGGTCTTTGCTGTTCATCTTAAGTCCAAACAGGTTTCATGCTCCATCCCTCCTTTTTTTCTGCTGAGCCTCCAAGTATCTTCCAGTGGCTGAGTTCCTGCCTGAAGGGAGAGGGAGTGCAGCCTTATCCCTACTTACCAGGGATCTGTGAAAGGAGCAAACTGGTGGTACTGGTGAGTACTGGGGGACAGGAAATACAGGGAATATGCCTTGCTCTGTCAGCACTGCCCTGTGGACAGGCTTTGCTCCAGCTGCTGAATTTCCTGGGAGTTAAACATCCCTAAAGGAGGGTGAAATAACAGAGGGATTCATTTACTGGATGTATGGAACTGAGCAGCTTCACCACTTCTGTGTTTTTCTGTGGTTTTTGCAAAGTAATAATGGAACTTGGAATTATTTTGGGAATGAGAATTCCCCAGTTTTCTCCTTGGGCATGCCACAACATCCATATTTAGTCCTGTGAGTGTTGATGGTATCTCCTGGTCAGCATCACTTCCTTACTCATTGATGGGAAAACCCTTCCAACTGGGAGCAGAGGTGTCAAGCCTGAGGTGCCTAAGGAGAAAATCAGAGAGGAAAAAGCCAGGATCTATTTTCTTCCTCTCTCTGCCTGATCTGCCCTTGCAGAGCTCAGAGTTGAAAGATCTTCATAAAGCACACAAAATCATTTTACCTGGATGTGATTTTTCCCAGAATTTTCAAAATATAGTGACTGATCCCTTGGATTTTGCTGGCTGGACCAAACAGCTTTTCACTTGGAACCTTCACAAAATATCCAAGATGAGGAGGAGACCAAGTGGAAAATGTGTGTGTCCTGCAGGAGAAGTAGAATGTGAGAAACACAAGAAGGATAACTGGGAACATGTTTTTCTGTTGAGAAGATATTTGTATTTTATCTCTGGAGCAATGAGGGAAAATTCAGTGCATTGTTTCAGGGTGGATTTTTTTCCCCAAAATTTAAAGCTTAAAAGTTTGTTGTTGTTCGGTTCTTTCAATCTCCTTTTCCCCATAATACACCTGCCCCACTTCTGAGGTTGTATTCGTTACTTCCTGCCTGTTTTTCTGGGAAGCAAAGGAATATCAGCCCCAAAATGACTTTTTTTGGTGTCTCTCCTCCCCAGAGTGTGGCTCTGTACATCCTTGGGGATGAGAGTGCCGTGCTGAACGAAGCCTCCCATTATTTGTACAAGATCACATCAGGTAAGGATGCTTTGACTCCATCCTGGGAGTGCCTCGAGCTTGGAAAACATGGAATTAACCCAGCCTTGTCTTTCCTAGGCCAACGGAAGCAGCAGATGGAGCAGGATGACAATCGGTATGGAAACTTTTTTGGTGTTGTTTTATTGAGTTTGTTACTTCCTGCTGACTTCTGGATGAGCTTTTATTGGCTTCTCCTTAATTTTCCAGGTGCAATTTCAAATCCAGCACTTCTGTTTCCAGCCTGGCTGAAAAATTGGTCCTTTGGATGACCAGTGTTGGTAAGACCGGAACAACAACATTCCCGAATAACCATGTGCTTGGATAACAGGAAACACTCTTTGTCTGGGATTGATAACACTTATTTGGGGTCTTTTTCCCTCCTTCATTTTAAGGTTTCACCTTGAGGGATCTGGAATCTCTTCCCTTTGGCGTGGCCCTTCCCATCCGAGATGCCATCTACCAGTGCCGGGAGCAGCCAGCCTCGGACTGGCCGGAAGCCGTTTGCCTCCTCATCGGCCGCCAGGACTTGTCCAAGCAGGCCTGGGAAGGGAGCCTGCAGAAGGGAAAATCCGTGAGTATGGCCACAAAGGGATTTCCCAATCCCAGGGTTTGGGCAGAGCAAGCAGCTTAGGAATTTCCAGCTTAATTCCCAAACTGAGGGCAACAAAATGGAGGATTTACATGTACAAGGGTTTTGGTGTGAAAATCAACATCCAGCAGGGATGGATAATCATGGATAGCTGGGAAAACTCAAGATAAATCACATTTTTAAATTTAGACAAAAGTTTTACCTCCAGAGCTGTTGGATTCCTCCTCCTTCCATTCTTTGGTGCTTTCTCCAGAGGCTCTGCCATCAAGCCATGGCAGAAGGAGAAGGAAGTGGGTATTTGTCAGAGGCTCATTGTGTTGGCATGGCTGACATCCTCCTTTCCACTAGAAGAGCTGGATTTGGAAATACACTTGCCAGATTTCTCTTTTTTTTTCCCCAAAAAAGGTTTTAGTTGTTTGTGTCCTGAAGTAAAATGATTTAAAAAACAGTGTGGTGTTTTTCTCTTCAACATTTTCTTCTGATGGTGGCTATCACCAGCATCCCAAGGAATTGCATCTCACTGAAATGTCCTTTGTTGAAAACCAAAAATCTTCTTAAGGCTGACATAAAATCTCGTCATGGCAGAAGATTGGAGCCTTTTCCAAAGTCAGGAATTGGAATTGAAATCTCAAGTCAATCTTGGTCAAGATCCTTTTTTGCTGTCTCAGCTTTGGAAGTGGTATTAAAGTTATTCCAGTTTTCTACAGCAAAGGCTTTATGACTAATTGCATATCAAAACTGTAATTAATTTGGCAGAAAGGTTAATTAACTTCAGGTCAAACCCCACCTGCCACCACACAAAAAATCCTTTTTGTTTGCTGCTGGTGGAAGCTGTGCCCAACCGAAACCCTCACAAATCATCAAAAATGATGATAAATTTGATTTTATCACTGACTTTATAACAATGCCTCGAATTGATGTGACCTTAAAAGGCCAAAGTGAGCTTCAAACCCCAAATTGTTTGTCATTTCTCAGGAGGGCAGGGTGGAGTTTCCTGTTTCAGAACGGACGCTGCTGCTCTGGGTGGTGCAGTTGTGTGTTGAGATTGAGTGTGGATTTACCAGAAAATTGGGTTTCATTCATCAGCTCTTCATTTACTTGTCTTCCTGGGGCCACATGTTCCCAGAGAACCGCAGGAAGATCTGTTCCCTTTGGGTCCTCTTATCACTTGCGTGATGGGAACAAACAGGAGAGCAGAGTTTTAGAAAAGCATTTCTTAAATCTCGCATGGAAAAAGGGTTTTCCAAGAGTGCTCCTAAGCTTTGGTGCTTTTCTGGTCATGTGTGGAAGTTCCAAAACCATTCTAGTGCTGTGATGAATCTCAGGTTTTCTGATATTGAGGAATTTTGGGATTTTCTGCTGTGCAGGCTGTTTGTTTTAATGGGTAATTTGCTTTTCCAAGGTGGTTGTGGAGGGAATCCAAATTGATGTGTGAAAACATTGACACTTTGAAAAATAACACAGGGTTTGGAGCAGAATCTGCAGAACAGCAGCTCTGGTTGGGCTGACCACAAACTGGGCTGATGGAGTAGGCAGGGAAAGGAAAAGCCTTTCCTACAACTGCTCCAAAACAAGGAAAGATTTTGAAAGGACAAGAACTTCATCACAGGTCACCTCCTCAATGCATTTGAGGTGTCATATCCTTTTGTCTTTAGTTATTTATCCCATTTGGTTGTGCAAAAGTACTTGATTTCCATGTTTGGAAATTCTCCAGGCCTTTAAATTCCTGTAAGGAACATGGGGATGCTGTGACCCTCCATCAGTGTGTCTGTCCCTTCTGTGTACAGACCCATCATTGTGCTGGGTGAGTTCAGGTTGTGGTGCCTTCCTGGCAGTTTCCCCCCCTGGAACTGTCTTTTCCCTTTCCCTTGCAGTCCATGGGCACGGTGCTGTCCTCGGATATTCCGTCGGCAGCCGAGTCGGAGGAGGATGAGGATGGCATGAACGACATGAACGAGGAGGTGATGTCCCTGATCTGGAGCGAGGACCTGAGGGTGCAGGAGGTGCGGAGGCTCCTCCAGAGCGCCCGGCCCGTCCGGGTCAACGTGGTGCAGATGCCAGAAGCCAGTGACCACGAGTACATTGAGGAGAAGGAAAACAGGTAAGGAGTCCTGGAAATGTGGAATGGCTTGGCTTGGGTTGGGTTTGGAAGGACCTTAAAGCTCATCTCGTTCTAACCTCTGCCATGGCCGTGGACATCTCCCACTATCCCAGGTTGCTCCAAGCCCCATCCACTGTGGCCTTGGAAATTTCTCCATTTCCAGCTGTTTCTATTTCCCAGTGTTTCGTTCAGCTGAAAGGTTTGGGGATATTTTTGGAGGCTCAGAATCTAATTTTTAAAAAAATCATAATCAAATCTTTGGAGTTCCATGGATCAAAGCTCTGCTGTGTTGGAGTAGGGGGCTCTTAGGAAGGACAAACAGCACATTGAAGTCAGTTGGGGTTGGAGGGATTTTGTAGCCCTTTCTTCTGCTCAAAAAATGTGAAATATAAGCAGGACCTGGACTCTGTAGAGACCAAACCATCCATGCCCTGCCTAAAGCTGGAGAACCTTTTGTGATAGGCTGGTCTTGAGACAAGGGACCTTGGAATTCCACAGAAAACACATTCACTGTCCCATCCCATTCCTTTGAAACCTGTGTCCAGTGGCCCTGATTATCCCTGTCCTGCTTTATTCACTTTTTGAGGGGGTTAAAAACCTCTTCTTTAAAAACCAAATTAAAAAGCAAACCTCTATTTGAGAACACCATTACCATGCAACGTGTTCTGAGTCTGACCTAGGGAGCTGAGTAATCTAACAAGTTTAGAAAGTGTTTCCAGACTAAATCATAGAGAACTGTGGTCGGCATTCTTGGAAGCACCTTATCACCTCTGTACATGGGTTATTACTCGGTGTTATCACCACTCATAGCAGGATCCCGCAGGGCAACCACCTTTACTTGGCTTTCTCCTCTCACCTCACTTTCAGCACGGCTGGGAAGTGTCCCTGGAATGGATTTATTGAACCAGCTTTAAGGGAAAAATAGTGCCAGGTTCCAACAGCTAAAAGGTATCTTGGAGATGAACTTTGTAAGGACCAAAGATTTGGTTCAAAAGGAGAAGGAAGGAGTCACAATGAGGGGAAAATGGTTCTGTCCAGTGCCTGTTGTTTGTAGGTCGTTTATATTTGGGAAAATTTTCCATATGGTTTTGGATTCACCTCCCCACCAGGTTGCTGCAGCTGTGCCAGCGAACCATGGCGCTCCCAGTTGGACGAGGAATGTTCACTCTGTTCTCCTACCATCCTGTGCCAACGGAGCAGCTGCCCATCCCTAAGCTGAACCTCACTGGTATGTTGGTCAGGGGTTCCTTCCCAGTCCATCCCAGAGCAGGATGGGCTTTCTTCCAGATGTTATCCCATTACAGTAATTTTTATAGCATCTTCTCCACCAAGAATTTCACGGCTCACGTGTGGGTTTTGTGGGGAAGCAGCTGCTTTGGTCTTTGAATCTGCCACCTAGAATGGTGGAAGATCCTTCTGGAATGGTCAGGGCCAGTGTTATCAAACACTGAAACCTTTTATTAGATACAGAAGGAGAGAGAAGTGGAAAAATGGCCTAAGCAGTGCTGGGGTCATACAGGATGGAGATCCTCCAAAGCGCTGTCCTGACATTGCTGAACATTGGATCAGAACTGTTCCCTCACTTGGCACTGGATGAAGAGCTTGGCTTTTCCTGACTGCTGTTACCCCCTCTCCCATGGCAGGCCGTGCTCCTCCCAGGAACACAACTGTTGATCTGAACAGCGGGAACATTGATGTCCCCCCCAACATGGCCTGCTGGGCCAGCTTCCACAACGGGGTGGCCGCCGGCCTGAAGATCGCTCCCGCTTCCCAGATCGACTCCGCCTGGATCGTCTACAACAAACCCAAAATCGCCGAGCTGGCCAATGAGTACGCGGGGTTCCTCATGGCCCTGGGCCTCAACGGGCACCTCACCAAGCTGGCCACCCTCAACATCCATGACTACCTAACAAAGGTGAGGCCTTCTGGCGCGTCCAAGAGCCAGATCTTGGATGGGGTTGGATTCTTTAGGCAAAACAAGGAAGGAAGGTTTCTTTGAACTGCTGCAATTGAAAGTTTCCTGGTGTGGGAGAATATCCGAGTTGCTTCATTATGGTTGTGGTGCATGGTTTGGGTTGGAAGGATCCTTTCTCAATGTGAGGAAGGACTTCTTTCCAAGAAAGTGGTGGAGAACTGGCTGTCCAGGAAGAGCATGGAGCCTCTGAAGAAACTCCATTCCAAACCCAGCTGGATTCGTTCCTGTCACCTGCTCTGAGTGAGCAGGAGGGATGGACTGGATGATCTCCAGAGGTCCCTTCCAATCCTAAATATTTTGGGATTCTGCAGAATGAGGAACCTCCATTTCTGTTCAGAGATTTCCAGCAGTGTTGCCACCAGATCTCTCCACCCTGAGCACGGCTCATTGGGATAAGCCACTGGAACACTGGGACAGGGGTTTTCCCTTTCCTGGCTGTGCCTCACTGCTCCTTGTCCCCTTTCCCAGGGCCACGAGATGACGAGTATCGGGCTCCTGCTCGGCGTCTCCGCTGCCAAGCTGGGCACCATGGACATGGCCATCACCCGCCTGCTGAGCATCCACATCCCTGCCCTGCTGCCACCCACCTCCACGGAGCTGGATGTCCCCCACAACGTCCAGGTGGCTGCTGTGGTTGGGATAGGCCTGGTCTACCAGGGCACTGCCCACAGGCACACTGCTGAGGTGCTGCTGGCTGAGATCGGTGGGTGCTGACACTGGAAAAACAGGATGAGGGCTGGGATAGTTGCCATATGCACCAGGGAGTTGGGATTTGTAATGTTGGCACCTTCCCACCACATTTTATTCCCATTTTTCCAAACCTCGTGGTCCCTCTTGGGAGCTTCTGCAGCATAAAAAGGAAAGTCACTGGGTTTAGGAAAATAAACGTGGCAGTATCATTACTGTTCCTACTTCTTTCACCTGGAAACTTGGTGACCTAAATTCCCCTGTTTGGAATTTCAAGGGTTTTTAACCACTATGCCTTAAGAGCTGATGTGAACAGCAGATTTATGATCTCACTTGTGCTGTCATTCTGAGTTAATTTGTAACAGCTTTTCTCCATGTTTAAGTGGGACTACACTTGGAGACTGTGTGGTTTATTAAACAGGGAATAGGATAAATTTTAAGGGTGAAATTGTTGTGTTTCTGGAAATTGGATATGTACAGTCCTTTTTTAGCAACAGCATTTGGATTGGTTCAGGATCTTTAAGTATCCTCAGTTAAACTTGGCATTTTCACCGTGGTTCTAAACTCCAACCATAACATTTAGGAGGGAGTTGCTATTTAGGAGTGGATGGATGAGCTGCCAGCTCCTTGTCATTCCACTGAGGACTTCCCTAAGGAGGGACAGATAATTTTTTTCTCCTTTCAGTAGGAATTAAGCAATAAGTTGGAATTTTCAAAGGTGAATTTTGCTGATTTGGTTTCTCCAGGGCGTCCCCCCGGCCCAGAAATGGAATATTGCACAGACAGAGAGTCCTATTCCCTGGCATCAGGGCTGGCCTTGGGAATGGTGTGCCTTGGGGTAAGTCAGCTGCAATTAGGAGATTCATTATCCGTTGGGATGGCATTCCAAGAGCTGTTCCATCCTTGGCTCGCAGCTGCCTGTGGGTTTTTCTCCTAGAGGAAGGCACTTCCACGTTTTCCTTCTTTCCATTCCTTAGCATGGCAGTAACCTGATTGGGATGTCAGACCTCAACGTTCCCGAGCAGCTCTACCAGTACATGGTGGGAGGACACAGGAGATTCCAGGCAGGAATGCACAGGGAGAAGCACAAATCTCCCAGTTACCAAATCAAGGTACGTGGTGCCAGTGCTGGCTCATTTAAGTTGGAATTCTGGGAGGTGTCTCCATGACTTTGGGAGCATCATTCCCTTCTAAGTGAACCTGTGGGAAGTGTTCCCTGTGTTTTCCCAGGAAGGAGACACCATCAACGTGGATGTGACGTGTCCAGGTGCCACCCTTGCACTTGCCATGATCTACCTGAAGACTAACAACAGGTATGGACCTGGGAATTCCTGCAGGGTTAAACTGCCTTGATGTTGGCTCTTCTGAGGTTTGGAATTGCTGGAATGTGACCTGGAAACCCTTTTCTTTTGCCATGCCCTGCAGATCCATTGCTGACTGGCTCAAAGCACCGGACACCATGTATCTGCTGGACTTTGTCAAACCAGAATTCCTTTTGTTGAGGGTAAGATTTCCCTTGGGTTCATTCCTCAGTCAATTTAATTGATGTGTAGAAATTCCAGCCCAACATGCCCATCATCCAGAATCCTTTGCTTCCCAGCCAAACTCATCTCTTCCAACAATTCCTCCTTGTAGTGTGGCAGCTTCCTTGTCATGGAGACATAATTTAGGGAGAAACAGATGAAAGACACAATTTATGGGAAATGTTAATTAATTTTGTAGGTGTATTTTTATAGCTTTTCCCAGTTCCATGGATAAATTTTCTCCCTTTTTCCAGACCCTGGCTCGATGCCTGATTTTGTGGGATGACATCCTGCCCAATTCCAAGTGGGTCAACAGCAATGTGCCTCAGGTAGGTGTTTTTTATGTGTGGTGTGTTTGTTTCTCAATTTTTTACCTCCCTGGATTGTTTTCCATGTGGGTATTTCCATAGTCACGTCAGGAGCACAAGGAAATGAGCACTAACATGACAGAGGTGACTGTCCCCTGGGATCCCTGAATTTAGGAGCACCAGGGATTGGAAAGGAGATGATTGAGGACAGACGGGATTGTTCCAGACACAAAATTATGTCAGGAAAAGGAAGGGATTAAACTTTTCCCTGCATTGCCAGATCCAAAACTGCTGTATGGAGTTGAGCATTAGGAATAACTTGCCAACAGTGGAATCAGTGATATTCCAAGATATTGTATGGAATTTTTAAGACCAAATGAGCTCAATACCTATGAGAACTACAGGTTGCTTATAGCCTCTGTTGGGGAAAAAACAGATTTTCCTTCCCTTAGACCTGTTTGGTATCACTTACGAACTCTTGATGGCCAGAGTTTCAATTGGTCATCAGTTTTCCCTTGGATTTGTTTTTCTTTCCTGCATTTTACAGATCATAAGAGAGAACATTATCTCTCTTCATGCAACAGAGCTGCCTTCCTCTGAAGACCTGAGCTTGGAAACGCTGGCGTGAGTAACATCCCAAAAATCTCCTCCTAGGGAATTTTACTGTCCTGTAAAGGAGAGTTTTGTTATATGGGACATCCTCTAAAGGATGAGTCTTCCCTTTTATTTTTAAGGGATGAAGGAGTTTGTGCTGTGTATTCAGATGAGGACAAGAGGACCATTTAGTCATTT
Source organism: Hypocryptadius cinnamomeus (assembly GCA_013400635.1). Taxonomy (NCBI): domain Eukaryota; kingdom Metazoa; phylum Chordata; class Aves; order Passeriformes; family Zosteropidae; genus Hypocryptadius; species Hypocryptadius cinnamomeus. The sequence continues at coordinate 36,981 of VYZP01059246.1, forward strand.
CCTGTTTGTGTTGTTCCTTAGGCAAGCTCACGTCTACATCATCGCCGGAGCGTGTTTAGCCCTGGGATTTCGTTTTGCCGGGTCAGAAAATCTGGCAGCATTTCAGTGCCTGGTAAGAGGAAGGTTATTTGATTCCATTCACTTCCCAGGGAGCTGTCACTCACCTTTAGGATCCATATTCACTGGGCATTCCTTTTCTTTCTAGTACAAATATGCCACGGATTTCCTGAAGTGCTTGTCGGCTCCGACAGCGTCCATAGTAAGTTTTTCCAAGCAAAAAGATGGCTTTGTGTGACCTTCAGCAAAACCTCAATGGGAACAAACCCAGCCCTTTTAATTTCCTGGATTACACATGATATATAGGATGTGGCAGAGCTGCGAATCATTGAAGGACTTTGCTGGCTCTCCCTCCTTCTGGGGAATGTGGTTTTCAAGATCCAGGGTAGAAAGTGGTGGATCATCCCACCTGGAGTGTGCTATTGGCCCTGGAATTGTGATGAAACCTCTCTGTTGTGCTTGAAGACAGGTCACTATAACCTGGAAACGTGCCTGAGTGTCCTTCTCCTGGCCCTGGCCATGGTGATGGCCGGCTCTGGGAACCTCAAAGTGCTCCAGCTTTGCCGTTTCATGCACAAGAAGACGGGGGGAGAGATGAACTATGGCTTCCACCTGGCTCACCACATGGCTTTGGGGCTCCTCTTCCTGGGAGGAGGAAGGTAATGGGCCTTTTCCAAAGGCAGATCTCCGCCTTTATTTTACTTTCCTCCATTTCCCTTTTTTAAATATATGGATGCATAAAGGCGTCTTCTGTTGGCAGAGAAAGTCTTGTTGACTTTGTGCACTTTTGGAAATTCCTTTCCTCGTCCCACCAAAAATATTTTGGCCTGCTGTGTTTTTTAGAAGGAAAACTAAAGGACAGTGTTGTTTTTCTCCTACAGATATTCCCTGAGCACTTCCAACTCCTCCATTGCTGCTCTTCTCTGTGCTCTGTACCCTCACTTCCCTGTTCACAGCACGGACAATCGGTAAGGCTTTTGTGGGGATCCCATTTCCTTCAGCTGAACTGTCTTCTTACAAAAGACAAATTAGGATTTTTACCAAAAATCAGTTTTTGGAGGTTCTCCATTAAAAAAAAAGTGGGATATGGAAGAAGTAAGTGAGAGTGATGAGGATCTTTGGTCAGTGAGGAAACACCAGCTCTGCTGTGCTCCTGTGATGTGGCTGCTCCAGTTTGCTCAGCTGGAAAGATTTTCGTGGCAGATCTGTCCATTTATGACCCTTAATTACTTTTGTTTATACTCCATTAAGCCCTGTTCTGTTAATTAACCAATACCATGGCTACATGAGCTGTATTTGGGTGTGGAGCTGGACCTGGGTGTCTGGGATCATTCCTAGCCCTTGCTGAGCTCCTGGTTCCCACCCCAGGTACCACCTGCAGGCTCTGCGTCACCTGTACGTGCTGGCAGCTGAGCCCCGGCTCCTCACTCCCGTGGACGTGGATACCAACACCCCCTGCTACGCCCTCATAGAGGTCACCTACAAGGTAACGTGGCTGGGAAGCCCTGAGGAGCTGTGGGATGACCAAACACACGGATTTATCCCAGTTTTTGTTGGAGTGGCCTCCAGTCTTGGGTTTGGTTTCAGGCTGTGGTGGAGACGAGGTGAATTCTGCACAAATAAGTGAAGGGTTGGGCTCAACCCACTCACACCTCAGGTGTGCTTTGGTGGCACCTGGAGAGCAGAAGGGAGGACAGGGAGAGTCACCAGAGTCTTCAAACAAGCAAGGAAGGGTGTCCTGACTGACCCAGGTTCTTCTCTCTCTTCAGAAGGATTTCCAAAGGCTCAGAGGTGGCTGGAATCATTTGTAGTTTTCCAGGCCTTCTCCTAATTCTGAGATTAACAACTTGGTGTTTCTCCTTGGTGCTTCCATCAGGTGTCCTTCAGGGAAGAGTCCTTTCTGTGGGATTTATTTTACATGGGAGAAGGGAGATGCTCAGAATTGAGTTCCTGGAATTTTTAGGGAGAAGAGGTGCATCTCTATGGTTCTGGCAAAGAGTTCTCCATGTTGCCATTACAGCTTGCTTCCCAAACCTTCACGTTTCAGCCTTGCCCAGCATTAGGTGTTGGTCCATCCATTCATGGAAAATACAACTTGGGAAGTCCATGTTCCCTGACATGAGTCCTGTGTTTACTTAGGAACAGAACCCCCTGCCTGCTGCCAGGGCAGGTGTTCCCCACGGGATGCCCTTTTCCTTCCTTTTCCCATGGAAATGAGCTTTTCTAGCCTGTGGCTCCCATGATGTTTTGCAGGGCACGCAGTGGTACGGGGAGGCCACCGAGGAGCTGATGGCACCCACACTTCTCCCAGAGCTCCACTTGCTGAAGCAGGTAGAGGAAATCTCTGTTTTAATGGAAAAATCACCTGGATTTTGTGTCACAAGTCTCAAGACCTGAGAACTGATGGGTTTTGTTTCCTTATCCTGACTCTGGATGACATTGTCCCATTATGATTCCAAAGACAATTCTCTGTCTTCTATCTTGATCAAGATCTTCCAAGATCTGATGCAGCAGGGAATTCCCTGTAGGAGACACATACCTCCTCCTGAATTTTATGTGTGGCCAACACTATAAAACAGCCCTGAAAAAAAAAAAAAGTAGAAGCCTCTTAATTCAATGATTCTGGTTATATTTAGTAATAAAATGTTTCTATTGACAGATCAGAGTGAAGGGCCCCCGGTACTGGGAATTATTAATAGATTTAAGCAAGGGAACGACTCATCTCCAGTAAGTGTTTTTTAATGCTCAACTGAATCATGACCTCGTAGTAATCGTATTTCATGGTTTTTTTAAACCCTCCCACAGCTCTTGAGTTGAAACCTGAGTTTCATCAAGTCACTGTTGTGCATCTGACGGCACTTTAGGGGGGAAGAAAGAAACTGCGAAGTCGGGTTTCACCCATTGAGGTGAATAATTAATGCAAAAAAACAGGGTCGGGGAAAACCTGGTAGTAAAACTCACAGAGACTGGCAGTGGGATGGAGGCACCAGAGAGCAGCTACAACTCATGGTTTTGGTTTGGTTTTGAGTGGTGGTGATATCACATTTCCCAGACTGTTGGGGACTGTTACTGCCCTGTGAAATGCTTTTTCTCGTGTCACCCCATGTCACAAAGTGCCACCCGCCCTTGTGACACGCTCGAAACGTGGGGGGCAGCTGTGGGAACCAGAGATTTTACCAGAACACAGGATCTGGGGTGGGGGGGGGTGGAAATCATTCTCATCTTTTCACTCCCCAGTGAGGGATGAGAGAAACCAGTGCCATCTTTGCTCAGCAATGTGATTCTTTTAGGTCATTTACTTGCCATTGATCAATCCCAGAATCATTAAGGTTGGAAAAGACCTCCAAGATAATGAGTCAATCATTGATTGCCCTCTTGTCAGCTGGAAGGATTAAATTAAGCTCAGTCCATTAGTACAGCTTGCTTTGGGTTGGAAGAGATTTAAAAATCACCCAGTGCCACCCTGCCATGTGCAGGGACACCTTCCATTATCCCAGGTTGCTCCAAGCCCCATCCAGCCTGGCCTTGGACACTTCCAGGGATGGGGCAGCCACAGCTTCTCTGGGCAACCTGTGCCAGGGCCTCCCCACCCCTGCAGAGAAGAATTCCTTCCCAATATCCAGCCTGAATGTCCTCCCTTTGAACAGATTCCGTAAATCAGCCCCGTTGTGCCATTCCAGGTCGATCCTTTCCAAGGGTGGCATCCTGTATGTGAAGCTCCGAGCTGGGCAGCTCTCCTACAAGGAGGATCCCATGGGCTGGCGCAGCCTCCTGGCACAGACCGTCACCCACCGCAACTCCGAAGCGCGGGCGTTCAAGGTACTTCTCCCAGGGTGGTTCCTGCCAGGAATGCTGCTGAGGGAGGGAATTCTGGTGGCTTTCACAGGACAGCCACGTTTAGATGCATCTGCCGTGGGCGTTCACGAGTGTTGGACATGTCCTGCCCATGAAGTGCTTGATCATGGAATCATTTAGGGTGGAAAAGTCCTCCAGGGTCATGGAGTCCAGCCTTTACATCATTGAATCCATATTTTAGATTATGGAGTCCAACCTTCAGGTCATGGAGTCCAGCCTCCAGATCATGGAATCCAACTTTTAGATTGAATCCAACCTTTAGATCATGGAGTCCAACCTTTAGATCATTGAATCAAAATTTTAGATCACGGAGTCCAACCTTTACAGCATCTAGTCTAGCCTTTATATTGAGTCCTAACTTTTAGATCATTGAGTCCAACCTTTAGACAAGGATTCCAACCTTTGGTGTGGGTTCCAGTTTTCTCCCTTGTGTTCTGGACACCTTGGAAATCAGTTGTTGCTGTCTTTGTGCTCAAATTCAAAAAGTTCATTTTAGGAATGTGTTTTAATTCCTTTTTTTCCCAGCCAGAAGCAATTTCCGCTTTCACTTCTGATCCCGCTCTCTTTTCCTTCGCTGATTATTTTTGCAAACCGACTGTGGACATGGGCCAGGTAGGAAGTGGTGGTGTGGGCCAACACTTATTCCATGGATAAAAAGTAGGGAAAACCTGCCTTAAACTCTAGAGCAGAATTTAGCCCTGCAATCAGCAGGAGCAGGGAATATCCTGCAGGATGTGTAATACAAGGGTGGTCCTCTGATTCCTGTTGGTTTGATATTGGGATTTTTTGTCCCATTCCTTGAGGAATGCGTTTAACAAATCCAGAGAGCCATGAAGCATTTAGGGGAAGTCACAAAAGATGTTTTATATGGAATTTCTTTTAAAATTATTTGAGGGAGGGCATAAAACCCAGTTTAATTATCCCAAGGAAGAAGTCAAGTGGTATCATTAATTATCTCAAATTTCTGTGATGCCACTGCATGGATTAACTTCAATGGAGGCAGGAACCTGAAATAAATTTTGCCTGACACCTGTCTTTCCTCAGAAACAGGAAATCCTGGACCTTTTCTCCTCCATCCTTTACGAGTGCGTGACCCAGGAGAATCCGGAGATGCTGCCCACGTACATCGCCATCGACCAGGTAGGAAACTCCTGTTCCTGTTGGAAACAACACTTTTTCCCACTTTTTGGGGGGCAATAATGGCCATTCCACGTGCTTTTCCAGAGGAGTGAGGGCAGGGGTTGAGAAGTCATTTACTTCCTGTTTCCTTCCTGCTCCAATTCCCACTGCCAGGCCGTGAGGAGGCTGGAAAGGCGGGAAATGTCCGAGACCTTTGAGCTGTGGCAGATTAAGCTGGTGCTGGAATTCTTCAGCTCTCGGAGCCACCAGGAGAGGATGAGCAGGAATCCAACCCGAGGGCTCTTCATGAACTCAGAATTCCTGCCGGTGATGAAGTGCACCATAGATAACACCTTGGATCAGTGGCTTCAAGGTAAGGAGGAATTTCAGTCCAACCAGTGTTGGAATCCTGAAATGGTTTGGGTTGGAAGGGACCTTAAAGACCATCTCATTCCATCCCCTGTTGCTCACCTGGTTCTTGTCTTGCTGATCCAGGTTGATTTTTGCCTCAAAAGGATGGAAAACTGATGAGGGAAGGGAGGGCATTTTCATTGTGGTGTGGAACATTCCCTGGAGAATTGTGTTTGCCTGGAGTGGTGGGGGGTTTTTAGCAGGGAAGGTGATGTTTTCCAGAGAAAATTCCTTCCTCATCTTGCATAGGGAGAATTTTCCCGGAGCAAAAGCAAACGGTGACCACAGCAGGGTGGCCATGGCAGAAGGAAGGAGGTCGGGAAACAACCTCCCAGCCCACCTTCTGTGGGGAATGGAGACTTCAGTGGGATCTATCTGTGGAAATCCTGCTTCCCAAATGTCACCAAAGGTATTCCTTGTGCCTTGCAGCCGGAGGGGACGTGTCCCTGCATTCCTACCTGAGTGGGCAGGCTCCAGAGGAATCCCAGCTGAGCATGGTGGCGTGCTTCCTGATTTACCACTCTGTGCCCACACCGGGGCAGCTGGCAGCTGGAGGCCTGGAAGGTGAGTCTAGAACTGGGATTTGGGAAAATCCTGGATCCTTTCACTGGGCAGCTTTTCCTTGCTCTCCAGCAGCCTGGGAATACACCACTCCTGAGGTTACTAAGGGAAAAGAAAGGCAGCTGGACCTTAATTTTGGGAGCTCTATTCCTTGCTTAGGGCTGGGGCAGAAATGTCACCACATCCATGAGGGATCGGGGCCCATCCCAGGAATCCTGTGCCAGCCACAAATTCCTGTGTCTGGGCATGGAAGATTCCAGTTGTCTGTTACACACCTCTCTTCTGGATGTTCTTTTCCCCTGTATTCTCCTTCTTCCTGGATTTGGGATCTCTTTTCAAAGAGATTTGAGGTCTCTTGTAGAACTTCACTTTCCAACCAGCACACAACAAACGGATCCATGGGGTGACACCTCCAGAGCTCTCTGGAGCTTCCCCCTCCAATTTTGGGCAAAACTTTGCTCATTTTTACACCCTTTTCCTTTGCTTTGGATGTTTTTAGGGAGCAGGAACTTCTCGGAGCTGCTGCTGAAGCTGCGGAGGCTGCACGTGCCCGTGCGGGCGCTCCTGCGCCTGGCGCCGCTGCTCCTCGGGAATCCCCAGGCCATGGTGCTGTAGTCCCACCAAGCTTCCCAAAATCTCCTTCTTTTTGTACCTTCCCGAACACCAGACTCACCCCCCAGCTGTGGCAACCACGACCAGGAGTTATTTATAAATTGTTATGAGGAATTTAAAAAAAGAGCTATAAAAGTGAGGTCATAATAAATTTACTTTTGTAACGAAGGTTTGTTTGCAAATGTGTGGTTTATGTGGGGAATTTGGGAAAGACCTTGGCTGGGAATGGTGCTTTTCCTTGGATTTATAACTCCTTTGCTTGTGGTGGATCTTATTTCCAGACAATGGAAGTAATTCCTGGTTTGAACACTTCGTTTTCCCTTCCTCCTTGTGTATCCCCCGGATGAACTTGGAGCAGGGCTCATTCCTTGTTGGTTCCGGGCAGAGCAGATCCTTAATTTGTCACCAAACACATTAAATTACTCCATGAAAAGCAGCCAGAGGTTGAGGGATTACTCAGCCAGAGCCAAAGGCTTGGATTCTGAGTATTGTGGTTCCAAATTTAGTCCTGTTCTGTGGGATTTGTGCCGATTTCTGTTTTTTCCCAAATCCTTAAGGATTTTGCAAAGGGTCAAATGGAGGAAGGAGGACAACCAGGTGTGACTAAAAAGAGAGCAAAAGCAGGAAAATTATACAAATCTGATTCTTATAAAAACCAATTTTTTTGTGTATTAACTGAGGTTTTCCGATTGCTTGAGGTGTCCTGAAGGAGGCAGAGCCTGTGCCAAATTCCAACCCTCATCTCTTTTTTTTAAGCTGTTCAGAAACTTCTCTAATTTAATAAAAACAGTTTAATTAATTTAATTTATCTCACCTACTCCACAAGCACCTTCCTTATGTGAATTCAATGAACCCATGAACAGATGGAAAATCGGAGGAGCCAGGAGGTCCCATGGGGCAATCCTGGATGTTCCTTCCCCTAGGAGGTGGGTGCAGCTAAGGGAAGTTCCTTCTAAACTGAGGAAATAGGAAGCATGAAGTGCTAATTTTCCAGAGGGAATGACAGTGGGCTTTCATGGCATCCTGGAATGGTTTGGGTTGGAAAGGACCTTAAAGACCATGGCCAGGGTACACTTTCCTTAAAGCCCCATCCAACACTGGCCTCAAACACTTCTGGGGACGGACAATTAAATTCCCCACGACTTTTCCAGGAACAAATACTTTTTTTGCCTCCTCGAGCCTCTACCCCAGCCCCAGAATGAGCCTCCGGGTTTATCTCAGTTGGACAAAGAGCCGAAAATCCAAATGCTCGCTTTGGGGTGGAAAGCTGAGAAACCTGGAGGTGTCCTAAATCCTCTTGCTGTCCCGATGGATCCATGGGGTTTATCCCGCATTCCCAGGGTGCCGCTGCCTTGTGGCCGGGCAAGCTGCAAGGTGAGGATTCATTTCACCACGAATAAGACGAAAAATGACGAGTAACACGAAACCGAGCATCTCTAGCAACTCCCTGCCAGGACCTCGGCGTCGGGATGCTCCCGGTTTCCGCCGGATGCGGGAAAAGCACCATTCCCGGCGTTTGGCGAGGGAGGCGAGTCCGTGGGCGGGGGTGGGCGCGGGAGGCTCTGGCGAGGAGCTCTGGGGCTTCCTGTTTCCTTCCGCAGCTCGAGCAGAATTTGAAAGCAGCGGCTGCCGTGAGCTGGACCAATGATCGGGGCACAGCGCGCCCGGGCCGCCCGCGCCCGTTACGGCCGCCCGGGCTGCGCTTCCCGGCTCCACCCGGGAACACCGGGAACCCCCGGCCCGGGGGCGGCCCGGCCCCACCACCCACGGTAAGGCGCTGCTCCCTTCGGCTGCTGCCAGGAATTGCGGGGGGAAAAAAAGCCCCATGGAAAGTTTGGGATTTCGCGCGGGCTGCTGCTCGGGGTGTGCGCTTTGCATCGTCCCGGAGGGATCTTCTCGTCCCTGGGAGCGGTGTGGAGCTGGGAGGAATTTAGGGATGCTCCTGGAGCCGCAGGGAGGGAGGCAGCGCTGCTCAGGTACGGAGGATGTGGAGGTTCTCCCTGGTCCTGCACCCGGGTAACTCCATTCCCCATCCCTGGAAGTGTCCCAGGCCAGGTTGGACGAGGCTTGGAGCAGCCTCGGCGAGGGGAAGGTGGCCCTGCCCGTGGCAAGGGGTGGAACGGGACGGGCTTTATGGAACATTCCCACACCAGTCATTCCCTGATACCTGATAATGGCACAGCTGGGAAGGGAGGGCGGGCTCCGCTGGCGTCATTCCTACCCCCACAGTGCTTAGTCAACTTTCTGGGGTATTTTGTGCCGCCCCTCTCCCGCTCGTTCTGTGCTCTCCTTTGGGATTTGGCCTGGGAAAGGTAGCAGCGAGTTCCTCTCCTGCTCTCCCACCACCTTGCCACCCAGCACATCCCAAATTGCGGTTCCCTGGGGGCTGCTTGTGTGTCCCGTGGGCTGTCCCGGAGCTCAGGGGCTCTGCCAGGGGCTCAGCAGCCCCGGGCTCCCTCCTTTTTCTGCTCTGCCTCGGCTTTCGCCCTCGGGATCATCCCACGGCAGCACATTCCCTCTCCAGGGGGGAATTATCCTCATCATCCTTCTTTAGTCCCGCCGGGCGGCCCCTGGGGTGTCCCGCGGTGGCTGCGGGCAGAGCGCGGCTTCTCCAGCCCATCCCATGGATCGCGGTGCCGGCTGCGCTTCCCGGTGCATCGTTCCCGGGAAGGTCCTATTCCAGCCCGGCCCCATCGTCGCCTTCCCCACCGAGTTCCCTTTGGTTTTTTTGGCTGGGGCTCGCAACTTTTCGGCAACAGTGACCTCTGTCGGCATCGCCACCGGGGCCACCGGCGTGGCCCCTCTGTCACCCGGCTGCATCCCACGCCTCCATCGCAATTCCCGCCTCAGGCACAAACGGGACACGGTTGTTTGGGACCGATCCCGCCATTCCTGCTGCTGCGGAATCCCACGGCAAAGCAGCGGTGCCGGGAGGCGGCTGAGAGAACCGGGCACCAGTTACCGAAAGGTGTCCCCAGGACAACCCCAGAGCCGGGAACCTGAAAATCCCGGGTTTACTGGGCGGCCAAACCTCCGTGACTCATGTCAGCAGTGCTGCTGCCACCGGTGACTAATCCCAGGAGCGCTCTCTGCCCGGGGCTCGGCTCCATCCCCGTCCTTACGAGTGTTTGGAACCGTTCAATAGCAATAAAAAATCCAGATGAGGTTACGGGAAAGAAGGGATGAGTGGAGGCTGCCAGGTTGGTTTGGGCGTCACCTCAGCTCCTCCATCCATCCTGTGTGCACTCAGAGAGGCTTTCCCTGCTGGGAAACGCTTCCCAGCACCTCTGGAGCAGCCCTTTGGAGCAGCAGGTGGCAGCGAATTTTGGGAGGGCTGTGGGGCCGTGGCGGCAGCCGGGAGTGACTCAGAGGCGCTTTGGGTCTCTGTGGTTTTGCTTTCGTGGTTTTGCTGTGACTTAGCAACTTGTTTGTTCGCTCTTCGGGAAGACAGGTGCCGGCATGCCCGGCAAAGCAGCCGGATCCCGTGGGATTCCAGCTATCCCGAGGGATCCCTTGGGGAGTTGCGTTGCCCAGGTGGATGTGGCTGAACCCCACAGGTGATGCAGGCAGTGGTGTGACGTGATTCTTTTGGCGTCTGCGTCCTGCAGCAGCTCCATCCCACTGGGAATATCCAGCAGGAGCAGTTTCCACCCCTTTTTTTTTTTAGAAGGAAAAATGGGGTTTTGGGCGATGATTCTGGCATTCCCTAAAGCTCACAGCCACTGCAGGGGTTTCTGAAGTGTTGGATCTGGAAGCTGGGCTGGCAACCTGGCGTTTTCCAGGGAGATGCTAATGACTGCCAGCACATTTTCCTGTTTGTTGCAATATTGGGGGGCAAAAAAGGTGGAAAGGGAGCAGGCTGAATGTTTTCCCACCACAGTGGAAAATATTCCCGATTCTCATGTTCCTTCTTCCCACAGAATGCTCGTGGTGTAATTTCTTCCGGGAAGGGCATTTCCCACCGGCTTGTGCTGTGCTGGGAGGAGCTCCAGGGATGTCAGTGGGAAGCACTGGACAAAGAGGAACATCCATCTCCCAGTTTTTTGGGGGGAGTAGCCAAGCATTTGGTGCCACTGTAGCCAGTGTGGTGCTCCATCGCCTCCAAAATTCCACAGTTCCTGGGTTCATTTGGAGGTTTGTGATCCCTGGAGTCTCAGCCAAGGGAGCTGGATGGGAAATGGGTGAAAGCCACAGATGAGGACAAAAAAGGGGTGGTTTTGGGTGGTTTTCTTCCTTCAGCCGAGCCAGGCCATCGCTCATCCCATGTCAGCTCCCTCAGGCACTGCTGGGTTTTTCCTTGTGCTGTAGTGATGGTGCTGGGGGGGGTTAAAGCCACCAGCAGGTCCTGAAGACAGGGATTGAGGTTGGAATGCTCAGCTGGACCATGGCATGGCCATGGAGCTCTCAGTGCCAAACCCCTCTGCTTCCGAGCTGCCTCTCCGGTGTCATAAATCCAAGTGTGATTAGCGTGGATTTGGAAAAGGCTGATTAAAGGTTCCCGGAGCTCCCCCTTCTCTCTGTCACCCCCCGGGGCTCCCCCTCCCTGCTGTGTCACTGCTCCCAGGGCTGCTCGTGCCCCTGAGTCATCTCCAAACTCCAGCTGGATCCGGAGCACAGCCCTGCCCTAAGCCGACCGTGGGGCGCGTTGTTTTCCCGAAATACAGCAGCTCCAAAGCACATGGAACAGAAATGTAGTGGGAAAAACCCAAAGTGGGGACACCAGCAGGGTGACAGCCATCCCCGTGCTGCAGGAGAGAGGGAAAAGGTCCCTTAGGTGGGAGGGAAAGGGCTTGGAGTGGGGTGAGCATCTCTGGAGCTGTTCCCTGGGGAATGGGGATGGTTTCCATAACTCACGTGCAGCCAGAGCCTTTCCCCGGGGATTTGGTGGGAGGTCACGGCTTCTTTTAGATGGGAATGGGGGCGAAACGGGGCTTTCCAGGCTGGAAGATTATCCAGGTGCCTGAGAGCTTAGGGGTGCATTCCCTGGGTGAAAGCCTCCCACTCCCATTCTGGGATATCTCATCCTCTTCTCAAGCTCCTCAGCCAGCAGTCCCCATGGATTTGGCTCCAGGCCCTGGGAAACGAGACCTTTCCCAGCAAAAGCTCTTTCTGATGAGAAAAAACTCCCTGATCCTTTCCTGATGGGGGAAGTGGGAGAACCCCTGGGCCATGGGAAAATCTCCTTCCCCACATCCTGGCGGGAGGGACAGAGCCATATAAACCCTCGGCACATCCCGGGCTGGGAGCTGCGGCGAGGAGAGGCCAGGTAGGATGTGGGATGGACTTGGTCTGGTCTGGGATCCATGGAGGGATCCCATGGCAGGGGATCCGTGGGTGGCTTCGGGAATTGGTGTGTGGGGAATTTGCTCCAGGGGGATGCTCTCGTGCCTGGGAAGTAGGGGGCTCTGAGCAGAGGGAAAGTGAGACTGAAATTAGTGGAATTCTTACAGTTTTCCCTGGCTGATGGATTTTTATCTGTCCCTTGCTCTGCCTGGACAATTCCTGCAGACCGAGGAAGGATGCTGGAGCCAAGGTTTCCACTCTCATCCCAACATCCCCCTGTCATTCCCATTAATCCTCAATATCAAAGCATTCATGGCATTGCTGCAGAAACTGTGCTGGATGGGGCTGGGGTTTCCCAGGGAAGCTGATCCTGACCCCTTGCCATCAAATGACTGTGGAAGAAGAAGTGTGGGAAGCACAGAGATGAATCCCTGTGGTGGAGCATCCTGCCTGTGGTCCGAGGGGCACAAAGCCATGGATCATTCCCACCCTGTGGCCCAAAACCCACCAGTATAAACCTGGGAGCAAAGGGGCAGAAATCCCTCTCTTCTCCTGCTTCCAGCATTCCCAGTGCTGCTTCCTCCATAGGTGATTCCCTGTTTCTAGAACAGAAGAAGCAGAAGAGGTTTTTGAAGCAGCATAAACTAAAAAAAGCCTTTTTTCCTTATTTTTCCCCAGGGAATCAGCAGAAGCATGGCTGTCCCGCTGGGATTAGGGCTGGAAAGGGGGATCTTGTCCCCTCCCCATTTATTTAATGGTGGGAAACAAGTGCAGTCAGCACTTTGGGATTTTTCCACCCATTCCCATGAAAACATACCCAGTCCTGGATGTTCCCTCTCCCCATCTCAGACGCTCCGGAGGATGTGGGGAAGGAGCCGTGGATCTGGTGAGTGCCTCCATGGGATGGATAGATATCTCCGTGGGATGGACAAATGTCTCCATGGGATGGATAAATATCTCCGTGGGAAGGGTGGGGAGTTTCTTGCAGTGCAGAGTGCTGAGCTGAGGGGACCAGCCTGGGAATCCCGGGTGCCTGATCCGTGTCCCGCTGCCGGAGTGAGGCTGTGGGTGCCACCAGCACTTCCAACAGCACCAGCTCGGCTCCTGGGCTGGAAACTGGGGCTTGGAGAGCTGAGCAGTTCCTGGAACTGCAGCCCCACGTCATGGGGGACTGGGTAATCTGGTGGCAGAGCAGGAAGGGAAAACCCCACAGAGCAGCACTGGGAGGCTCTGGCCAAAAATGAGTCAGCAGTGACTGCGTGGCTGCTGAGGCTGGTTTTACTGGTGGTGCTGGGGCTGCTGAGGCTGGGGCTGGTTCTGTGGGTGCTGCTGGTTCTGGTTGTAGTGGGTTTGCTGGTGCTGGTGGTACTGGTGCTGCTGGTTCTGGTGGTAGTGGGTTTGCTGCTGGTGCTGCTGGTTGTGGTTGCTCTGCTGGTGCTGCTGGTGCTGGTTGTACTGGTGCTGCTGGTGCTGGTGGTACTGGTGATTCTGGTTCTGGTGGTACTGGGTTTGCTGCTGGTGCTGCTGGTTCTGGTTGCACTGCTGGTGCTGCTGGTGCTGGTTGTACTGGTGCTGCTGGTGCTGGTGGTACTGGTGATTCTGGTTCTGGTGGTACTGGGTTTGCTGCTGGTGCTGCTGGTTCTGGTTGTACTGGTGCTGCTGGTGCTGCTGGTTCTGGTTGTACTGGTGCTGCTGGTGCTGCTGGTTCTGGTTGTACTGGTGCTGCTGGTTCTGGTTGTACTGGTGCTGCTGGTTCTGGTTGTACTGGGTTTTCTGGTGCTGCTGGTTCTGGTTGTACTGGGTTTGCTGCTGGTGCTGCTGGTTCTGGTTGCACTGCTGGTGCTGCTGGTGCTGGTTGTACTGGTGCTGCTGGTGCTGGTGGTACTGGTGATTCTGGTTCTGGTGGTACTGGGTTTGCTGCTGGTGCTGCTGGTTCTGGTTGTACTGGTGCTGCTGGTGCTGCTGGTTCTGGTTGTACTGGTGCTGCTGGTTGTGGTTGTACTGGTGCTGCTGGTTCTGGTAGCACTGCTGGTGCTGCTGGTGCTGGTGTTGATCCTGGGATTACTGGTGCTGCCTTGTTTGGCTGCAGCATTTCCCAGCTGCCCCTCTCCCTCCCCCTGTGCCCCTTCCCAGGACCTTTGGGCAGCTGCTCTTTTCCCCTGCCGGGAATTCCCGGGAATCCCTACAGGGGTTTTGCCATGTCCATCCCTGGGTCCAACCCAGGTCCCTCTGGAGCCCATTCCTGGGGTGTTGTGATTCCAAGGGCACCCAGGCTATGTTTTAAGGATTTGGGGCTTTCCAGATGTTTGGGATTTATTTTCTTTTGGAAATATTTGCCAAATGTTTGGGACCATACCCTGGCATGAAGGTGCCCCTTCCCAGGCTCTCTGAGCTCTTCCACACTTTTCCATGGCATTAAAATCAGGGAGGGGAATTTAAGTCAGGAAAGGCAATTAAAATCCAGCAAGGCAATTAATTAAAATCTGTCAGGGCAATTAATTAAAATCCAGCAGCTCCCAACATTCCCCTGCTTTTTATATTAAAATAAATCCTCTATTTGTATATTCATATAAAAATTAAATTTGTGTAAATACATTTCTATTGATATGCAAATGTATTTTTCTATATTTATATATTGCATACAAAGACATTTATTTCTGTTCAAATAAAATTTTTTAAATATATTCTCACATGCAAACTGTTTGTATGTTCATTGAATAATATGGTGATTAATACATCAAAATATTTGTTTGTTAAATAAAGTTGAAAAATATAAAAATATATTTATTAAATTAAATTTAATAACAGAGTGTGTTAGACTAGATCGAATGAATGTAATGTGATAAATATAATGAAAATAATATAATATCATCCATATAATAGCAATGATGTCCTTAATGGTATAAATTAAGCCAAGTGAGGGGTTAATTAAAAAAAAAAAAGGTGAAAAAAAGGATTATTTTTATAATGGGGAAGGATTGGGAATCAATGCAAGGATTGGGAATAAATGGAAGCACCCACAGATTTAATGGCTACTGCTGAGAGAATCATGGCAGGTGGGTTTCTTGGTATTGAATTTTCCAGAATAATTCCTAGAGGCAAATCTGGGAAAGGCCTGTCTGATTTTCCAGCTGGGTTTCTTGATATTGAATTTTTCAGCTTAAATCTCAGAGGCGAATTCCCAACCCCTGGGCAAATCCTGTACGATTTTCCAGGTGGGACATTTTAAAGTCAACTGTTACCGTTTTCCTGGGATAAAACCCATTCCCCCTCAGGTCAGAGTGATCCCCCTCAAGCATCCACTGAAAAGTTATGATGGAGCAAAATCAGATCAGCCACAAATTCCCTTTCTCCCCCCGCTATTTTTCCATTCAGCTGCCCAAGGGATGCTCAGGGAGCAGTGTTGGCAGGAGGACAGCCCAGAAGTGCTGGAAATTTGACTGACAGAATATCCCGAGTTGAAATGGACACACAAGGATTATCAAAGTCCAATTCCTGGTGCTGAACTTCCCAAAAATCTGTTTTCTTCACCCGTGGTGAATGGAGTGGGAAAAGCCTGAGGATTTTGGGGACTCTGAGTGTTCCACTCTCCCCACACGAGTCAAAGCAAACGGATTTGTCTCGATTTTCCTCCTCTGCAAATATTCCCAGTCTGTTTGACCCTGGCACAGGGAAGTGGATGAGCCAAACCCCAAATTCATCCCCTGTCCCTTCCTTTGCCCCCTTTGGCCCAGGTTTGAGATCAGTGACGTGGGGAAGGAGGGGGGGCGGGGGGGAGCGTTTGACTCGAGACAAAAATAGCGACGTGGAAATTCAGCCCAGCTCGAGATTTGAAATGAAATCGTTTGCAATGAAAGATTTCGTGCCTTGCTGAGGCTGTTCCAGCCCCGCTCCGTCCTCTGCCTGGGGTGTGGATGGCTCGGGAAAGGGAGCAGCATCCCAGGATGGTTTTGAGGGTGCTTTTGGTCATCGCTTCTCGGCACTAAATAGAGGAAGAATAAGTTTCAAACGAAGCGTGTTTTGTGTTGTCACAGGAAGTGGAGAGAGCTTTGGGAGAGCCCTGAGACACTGACTCGAAATTCTGTATTTTAGCGTTTTCCCGGCCAAGCCGGTGGCGTGGATCGGTGCCTGGTGGAAACCGAGGGGGATCGCGATGGGAGGAGCGGGGCGGTGGGACCCCCCCCTTTCCCGCTTACCCTGAGGGACCAGGTCTGGGGCTGAAGGGCTTTGTGGGGTGAAGGCAGCCCTTCCCAAGGGAGCAGCTGGCTGCTGTTCCCTGCTCGGGGGAGCCCGAAATTGTGCGGTGCGAGGCCCGCGGGGCGGGCGGCCGGGGCTCTCCCGGCTCCGGGAATCCGTTGCGGCCGCTTCCCGGGCGCCTTCGGGCTCGGGCGCCGCCGGCAGCGGCAGCCTCAGGAAAAGGAGCCGGGTTTCACAATGGCTCAGTCCTCCCCCGGCCGGGCAGCCCGAGCCGAGCCGCCTCTTGCCCTGAGAAACCCCAAAATTGGTTTATCTCCGCGCCGAGAGGGCAGCGGGGCCGTTCGGAGCGGCGCTTCCCTCGGCGGCGCGCCGGGAGAGCCGCGGCTGCTGCGGCATCACCGAGCTCAGCCCGGCGGGGCGACAGCTCCGAGCCCTCCCGTGCGGCCCAAAACCCCCGAAAAACCCTCGGTTTGACCCCTCTGCTCCTCCCGAGCTGCTGCTGCTGCTGGCCGGGATCGCCTCCCACACCGAGCGTGGCGTGCACCGGGGTGACGCTGCTTGAATTTCAGCCAAATCGCCAAATTCCCGCTTGCTCCTGCGGTATTAATTTGCTTTTTGGTTTCGCTATTAATGTTGAAGGGCTGCGAGGTCGGCGGCGTTGGCTTTCGGTGGTAATTCACAGCCCCACTGATTTAATCCACGCTCTGCTGCCAAAAGCAGGGCTCACCCGGGGTATTTGGGGTATTTGGGGGGTATTTGGGATGGGGTTGTGCCCACTGGTGGGAAAATGCTGGGAAATGCTGTTTGGGATCAGGAAAAATCCAGTGGGTCAAGCAGGGCTGAGTTTGGCTTCTCCTGCGAGGGGGAGATGGAATTAATTCCTGTTAAACTGAGGGGGTGGGCAGGGGCTGGTTTGGTGTCACCCAGCACTGCCCTGGGGCTCGTCCCCACCTTGGGGACACAGATTTGGGCAAACGCTGGTTTTGGGGTTAAATCTGCCTTTTTTCTCGTTGTGCTATGGTTCTGTGTGCCTGTCCTCGTCACTGTACCCTCATGAGAGGTTGCAAGCAGTTTTGGGAACACGTTGTCTGCCTGAAATATGTCAGAATCGGCCACAAATTGCAGATGAGACTGATAACAAAGCCAACAACAGAAAATAGGTAGAAAAACAACACAGTGGAGGCTGAGAGACCACTGAAGGGCTTTTTTTGTGTGTTTTTTTAAACCGGCTCTCTCACGATGGAAGTGAAAACACATGAAAAGAGAAATGTCTTTTGTTCTCCCACTCGAGTTAAGATGCTTCAGCACCAAACCAGGTTGAACCCTGTGGCTGGAGCTGCTGCCCAGCCCAGGAACTCACAAATCAGCATTTTGGCATCGATGAAGGTGGTTGGATATGTTTTGGGGGAGTTTTATGGTATATTTTTAACCTTAAAAAATGTGCCCTGCAGCACATGGGTAACTCAGCTCATTTTCTCAACCCAGCCTGCTCTACCTGAACATCTCTGCTCAAATAAATCAGGCTCCAGCTCAGAAATTAGGATGAGGTTTTTGTTTTTTTCTACTTATTTCATCTTTGTTTTTATAAATAAATACAAATCACTCAAACTGAAACTCGATGGCTTTGGTGATAATCAAAGAGCAGCCCTGGGGAAATTTTTCTTCATTACCATGTTCTTTCACAGCCCACACTCGGGGTTTCAGGAGGAAAACTTCTTAACCTTTGCAGCAGCAGCACCCGACACTTTTTGAAGTCCCGGCAGGCTGAGACTCGGGGTTCACATCGCGGAGCTGCGTTGGCATCACCTTTATTTCTGGGCCATGTGGAGAGGAGAAATTATCTCAGCCCCCAGCCCTTTTCTCCCCTCAGTTCACCCCTTTTCCCTCCTTCAAAAAACATATTAAAAAAAAAAACCCAAGAAAATGTTGGACTCCCCCCTTGCAGGGCTTGGGTTGTGTTGTTGTTTTTTCGGTTCTGTGGGGCAGCTCTGTTCTCTACCACCTTTGTACAGCATGTTTTAGTATTTGCAGCTCACTTCCTGTATGAGGTTACCTTGTTTATCATAAAACCCCTATTTTTAAACTCATTTCTGCCAATAAGTCATCTGAATGGTAATAGCAGGCGCGTGTGACTGTCCCCTCTGCCCCTGGCTGAGAGGGGGACTCTGGTGGCTCCAGGAGGGATAGGCATTGGAATGTGGGCTGAGGGTGTCCCGTGGCTCTTCCCTCAAATCTCAGGGGGATGAAAATCACCAGGATTTCTGAAAATCCTGACTTTTTCAGCATGGGGTCACACGTGGTGCGAGGATGTGGAGAGGCAGAGCTGCAGCGCTCACCATCCTTTCCATCCTTAGGGAATGGCCACCGTGCCACCTTCCAACCTGATTTTCGTTAATTACCAGCCAGGAGAACTGTGGGATTGTCAAAACACGGTTGGCTCAGCCCACTCTGCCCATAATTGCAGCGAGATGAGGCGTGGGTTAATGAACGGCCCGCGAGGCCGGGAAGCACCGGCTACCTGCGTGTCCTCCTGGGAGAAGGGATGGAGGAGCCTGTCACAAACCCAGCGAGGAGAAATCCATCAAATCCAGGGAAGAACAGGCCCTGTATCCCCACAAGGGCTGTGTGAGGCCCCCTGGGCTCCACAGGACCAGCTTTTGTTGGAACAGCAGTGTCTCTCCATCAGGGGTAACCTCATTGTCTGCCTTTCCTTGGGTTGCAGGATTTAATTTTTCAAAATTCTGCAGAAAAGAGGTTTGGGATGCTCAGGAAGGGCAGCAAGAAGGTCCCCTTGGGTCCAGCCATCCCTGAGCTTGTCTTACACCCCATAAAAACCCCGCTAGAGCACCTTTAACATCCCTTTATTGCTTTTAGAGACCTCCCTGGTATCAAACACTTCCCATCTCTGTCTGCGCCGGGTGTGACCCCAGGACAGGTCAAGCATCCAAGGAGCTGCCAGAAGGGCAGAAAAGCCGCTGGAAAGAGTGAGCTTTGTTGCAATATGAAAATCAAATGCAAAGCTCAGGGGGTATTTTTAGCTGGTTTAGGCTGCACAGGTGTTTGAAAGGTCAGTGGCGAGTCATTGGAAAAAAAAAATCTGTTTATTTCTGTGTGTGGGGAGAGCCTGGTGTCGCTCCCATGGCTCTGGATGACTGGAATCTCATCCTCAGCTTGGGTTGCTCGGCATTCCTGAGGCCAGCAGGGGTGTGGGAGTGCAGGAATGTCCCAGTTTTGTGTGTCCCCAACAGCATGAGCACATGGCAGCCATGAGTGTCCAGCTCTGACGGACACAGGGAGCTGTGGTTTTTTCCACTAATAAAATCTGGGAGTTTGCTCCTTATCAAGGAACAAGGGCCACTTTTCATCCTTAAAACAATTGTGTGGGGGTTTTTGTGAGCTCCTAGAATTTAAGAGCGTGGAAGGGGCCTGGCTGGTGACGTGGCTTTGGTGGGCCTGGGCCACGGCCAACGTGGGCTGAGGCCAACCTGAGTTTGGTGGACCCGTGACCAGTCTGGGCTTGGCCGTGGCCACCAGGCCATGACCACCTTTGTCTTGGCCAGGAACACCTTGGCCTTGGCCAAGCTGGACCGTGACCACCTTGGATTTGGCCACGGCCAGCATGGGCTGTGGCCAGCCTGAGCCGGGCCGTGGCCAAGCTGGGCCTCGAGAACACCTCCAAGGTGGCCACGACCCCCTTGGAGTTGGCCATGGCCACGCTGGCCCTGGCACGTGCCGAGGGCAGATCCCAACGGAGGAGTGGCGCTTCCCTTCCCGTTGTGTCACCGAGGTCACTGGGTTCAGGCAGGGCACGAGCTCCTCCCAACCTGAGCCACAGTAGGGTCGTGTCCCAGGTGTGACAACTCACCTGGACACATCCATGAGCTCCCAAATTCCAACAGGACCGCAGAGCCACCAGGAGAGCAGAGCCAGCAGCTGCCACAGGCTCGGCTGGGCAATTAAACCTTTTTTTTTGTGAGTTAAAGAAGCCCCCAAAATAGCACCTGAAACCAATAAACTTCCCTTTCAGGAACTTCTGTAATTTGAAACACACTCAAGAACAAAACAAAAAAAAAAAATCCAGAATTTTTTTAGGTTGTTTACCAAGTAGGACTTAGTGGGGTTGTTTTTAAATTCCTTCCACGTGGTGACTGCTGAGGAGTAAGTGGAGGGGTAGGAAGGGCTGGAGGGACAAATGGGATGGAGGGTCCAGGCAGAAGGAAGGTGGGATAGGAATTTTTAGGAGCAGATTTTAAACTGTAAAATAAAAACTGTCATGTGAAATAATAAAAGGAAAAAAATAGTGATGCTCCATAACAAAATATAATGTAAGCTAATGCATTAAATAATAAAATAAAAATAAAACAAGATACAAAGCATAAAACAACCCCCAAAACTTCTTCAATGCCAGTGAAAACCAGCAGAGGACAAGAAGTGCATGTAAGGTGCCCATCAGCTGGGCTTGAGCCCACAACCACAGAAATGTGAGGAAAAGCAGAAAAATTCCAAGGAATCCCCAGATAACTCCCAGCTCGAGCAGCTTTTGGGGTTGGGAACACTCAAGGCAGCACCTGACAAAGCAAATTCCTTCAAGAGCTGCGTTTTGGGTGGTCTGAAGCATCTTGGAGCTCCAGGACACCAAAATGGAGAGGGGAACACCAAAATGGTGAGGGGAAAGCCAGGTCTGGAGGGAGAATGGGTGAAAAATGGGGAAAACTGGTGATAAAGCAACAAATATCCCTTTTCAGGAAAACCTCAATCCCCACAAAAAACCAGCACTCAGGACAAATAGTTGAAAGTTTTTATTCATATAAAACTCATATTAAGAACATAAAAGATTCTTAAAAACAAAACCAAAAAACAACCCCCAAAAAACAAGGCTCTTGCAATTATTTACAGCAGTATTGCACAAGTAGAGTGGCAATTACCCTGTCCAAAATTCATCAGTGCAAAACACAAGGAAGGCAGGGAAATTGCAGTCAAAAATGCTACATTAGCTGGGTCCTGCGACATGATTTAGTGATTCACGCGATCCCATGGGATGGCTGCTCCAGGAAAACCTGGCTGGAGCAATCCCTGGGGGTGGAGGAACCAAATTCCAAATTCCCACTGAATTTCACTAATGCTGAAGTCTTTGATGTGCCTAAATCACTCCTGGGAAGCGGGGACTTAGGCACTTGGAGAAAAATAAGATTAAAATCTTGTTATCCACACCACGATGGCTTTGGAAGGGGATCCAACACTTCTGGCAGGGAGGAAACCGAATCTTCACAGGAACTTAAATAAGCAGGAAATAAATATACATCATTTCTACAAGTTACAGCATTAAACAGTAGAGTGCATTAATTACACAGGGAAAAAAAAAAAAGAAAAACAACAACAACAAAAAAAACGGAACTACAGTATTTACCAATTCCACTCTAAAAAAGTGTAGGAAAAAAACAGGATTTTTTTTTTTAGTTTTTTAGGTTTTTTTAAAGTATTTCTAAGCTGTACAAAACTTACAGGAGAGAAAGGAGAGGGAGTACATTGCACACAGATATTTGGCTCAGATGATGAAAATAATACGGTACTCTACTCTAATAAATATTTGAGTATTTACAGTTTGGTGCAAAAGAGGAGAAGCAAGAACAGGATCAATCTGGTTTCCAAGGAAAACTCTTCATCCTTTTGGTGCAACACAGAGCACAGGCTACACTTAAACACGACCCAGAGCAGGCAGCCAACATGGCTGAAAGGAGCATAAATGCCTATTTTATATAATTCTTCTGTTTTGAGGCTTTTTTGGGGGGCTTTTTCTCACTAAACCTCACAACGTCACAGGAATCCTATTTTTTGAGGGTTCCTTTTCCTATGATTTTTGGCTGGGAACTCCTCCTGTGGAGAAGGCCCTGGGACACTTTGCCAGTATCTTGAATTTTTTTTTTTGTTTCCTTAAAATGAATCTGGTTTTTGTCTCCATGGGAGGACAGGGTAAAGTGCTCTTTGGTGATTCTTTGGTGTACTCCAAGGGACACATTCTGGGATGCCAAAGGTTGGGAGATCCCAAAGCACCATTTCATCCACCAGCAACGATGGAACTCAACTGGGAGAGAAAAAAAAAATCTCACTGGGTCTCCCCCCCTCTGCTGCCGAACTTTATCCATTCAATTTTAATTTTACCAGTGGAATTCCATGGGAAATCCCTGGTGGCAGCCTACAGTAGGGCTGGCTGGGGCAGCACAGCCATAGTGAGCCAAAGCCAGAGGCAAATCCCAAGGGATGAGGAGCAGGATCTGCCCTGGCCAAGCTCCCTCGTTACGTGAACCGCTCGCTCTCCACCAGTGCAAAGGTTCCCCACAAAGGGCTCCAAAATGCCCTTCCCAAAACACTCCCTGCTCCTGCAACCGCTGCTCACCTTGCACTTCCAAGGAAAAAAAGGGAATAAAATTGGCAATCGAGGTTAAAACTGCCTCTGTGATCCTCCAGGAGCAGGAGGGGAGGCCCCGCTCTGACCCGCCAGGCACAGCCGTGCAGAGAGGTCCCTCTGGGGTCTGTCCAACGTTAATTAACACTAATTATCATCCATGGCACTCAGCAGCTTCTCCCTGTGGGAAGAACCGCTCCAAGGGGGGCTTGGGAATGGGGTTTTCCTTCTTTTCTTTTCCTATGGTGCTGGTGAGACTAGAAACAACCCCGTAGCTTTTGGGGAGCACCTGCACCAGCCTGAGGGAAGGGGGATGGTTGTGCATAGATATGGGATGGCTGGAGCAGCCAATCCCCCAAAAACAACTGCTGCGAGACAACGGAAACACCTGCAGATCCATGGCTCCAGAGGGAAGGGGAAAGGCCCTGGGACATGGAGCACCTAGGAACTTCTCTGGGAGGACACAGAGCAGTCAGATCCCCTTGGAATGTCCTGGATAGATCCATGCCGGGCTGGCATCCTTCCATCTGCATCTGGGTGCTCATCCCTGTCCAAACACGGAGAGGATCCCAGGAAAACACAATCTTGGAAACCTCTTTTGACAGCCACGACTCACAACAGGTCCTGCTGCCGTCGCCTCCGGCTGCGCTGTTCCGGGAGCTGCTCCCTGCCTCCGGAACGTTTATTGCTGGATTACTCAGTCCCCCACATCTGATAGCAGACACTACAGAAGCATTTTCACACTTTTTATAGAAAGAATTTCTTTAAAAAAAGGCAACCTGGTGGCTTGGGGTTTTGGTTGGTTGGTTGGTTGTGATGGTTTGGACCCTGGAGTTTGACAGCGAAGTCTTGAAATTCAGAGTGGATCAAAATAATAGAGATATCAAAACTCAAAAAAAACCTAAAAAAATCAGTCAGCAGGAAATAGGCTGATTTGCATTATGCAAATGAAGTTGGATTTGGGGTAGCATTAGGTATTTACAGGTAAAAGAAGTGCTGATTAAATCCCTCTGCCCTTTTTCCAGCCTTTTTGGGGGCAAACGCCCCAGAGGCAAAGGGAGAGGGGAAGAATCCAAGAGCCTCTGCAAGGCAAACTCTGAGGGCTCTGCCCATCAGCTGGCTCAGGTTTCCCTCATTCCTGCCATGGGGCTCATGCCACAGAATTCCAGGAACGATGACAAAACATGATTCCACATTTTCGCTGAGACTCTTTTGAAGAAAAAAAGGCAAAAAAATGAATAAAAAGAGTGGAGAGAAACACCGAGTAAACACCACTCTGCCATAAAACGCCGCGGTCAGAATGGGATGTCCACCCTCATCCTGCCACGTGTCCTGGGGGAGAGGCAGGGTGGGAGTCCCACATCAATCCATCCATCCATGAGTCCATCCTTCCCGGCCTTTCCCAGCGAGGAATTCAGTCCTGGTGGCTCGGGATGCGCCGGGCACTCACTGGAGCCTCCAGATGCGGCTGATGATGTAACGCAGCAGGTGCAAGATCACATCCTGGGGGTTTCCCACCTGGTGATCCAAGAAACCCTGAAAGAGAGGGAAGGGGAAAAAAAAAAAAAAAAAAGAGAAAAACCAAACGAAGCGGTGACTTTAATTCCCAGCATGAAGCCCCCCATGCTATATAAACACCTGAAAAATATTGCAGAGGCACAAAGTGAAGTGTTTAGCACTTTGCAGCCGGCAGAGCTTGGGGCTCATGACAGCAGTCAAGGGATGCCCCCTCTTCCAGGAAAAGCCTGGGACCCACGAGCCTCGTTGGGAACAAGGAGTGGCTGGATGACAAATTACCCGACTTCCTGGTGTCTGGTCCGAGAAACAGTCGCGGGGGGAGGCCACACCCCTGGGGAACGTGACAGGGAACCCGCCGGGACCGTGCCAGGACCCGTCTGACAGCCCCGACCTGCCCGGCAAGTGCCGCTCTGGCACTGCTGCAGTTCCCCATTTCTAACCTCAGGCTGAAAGGGCAAACCTCAGAGCCAGGCAGGGCCGGCGGGCACGAGCCCTTCCACCCTCCCCTCCGGAGCTGAGACAGCTCAGGAGCAGCCAGAACGCTTCCAGAAGGAAAAGGGACCTTTTCCACCAAGTGCCTCAGGGATGATAATTAAACAATGGCTTAAATGCTCTGAAACCTCCCCAGTTTTGGGTGCAGGGAGTGAGAATTTGTCACGTGCTGACTGCACCAGGTACAAAGTGTTTTTAGAGTCACGCATGACATCGCCTGCTCGTGTCACCTGAGCAGGCAGGACGTGTCCTCTGCGTTCCACTCCTCGCCCCGGGCCAGCCCTGGGTTGGAATTGCAGACACAGCACTGGGAACAACCTCGTGCAAACCTGGGGGATGCTCCCTGCACCTCACCCTGCTGCTGCCTGGGAAACACCCCCATTCCCATCAAATTCACCCCCTTATCCACCACAGGATTGTAGGGAGCAGCATGATGTGCCCAGAGACTTCCAGCACCAAAGGAGCCAGGATAACTCTGGAAGGACGTTCCTGCTCCTCACAAAGTGCTCCAAATTTAAGGCACTGCTCTGGGAGGCAGGGAGGAGATGGGAGATGGTAGTCCAGCACTGAACAGGCTTCCCAGGAAATGGTCACAGCCCCAAGGCTGCCAGAATTCAAGGAATATGTGGACAATGCTCTCAGGCAAAGGGTGGGATTGCTGGGGCTGTGCAGGGCAAGGAGTTTGGACTTGGATGATCCTTGTGAGTCCCTTCCAGCTCAGGATATTCCATGGCACTCTGTATTTCTTCCAGCTCCTCTGGATCTGCCTGCTGCTACCAGGTGCCTCCAGCTTTCTGGACAGCCTGATCCCTCCCTTTCACAGAAAAGATGTCCCTTCATCCCAAAAAGCAGCCACTTTGCATCACAAGGGATCGGCCTGGGTGGGGGAGGTCTGAAGATGTGCATTTTGGATTCTGGATTGGGGTATCAGCTTATCACCATTCTGTTGCAGGTCAGGAATGCCAGGGCATTTGGGAAAAGCGGAGCAGGTGGAGATGATGTGGAAAAAGCAGGATCATAGCAGCCTGATGCCCATTTTGTGGGAAAGCCAACCCTGGGAGCAGTGAGGAAGTGCTGCAGGAGCTATCTGGGAGCCAAAGAGGATGGATAAGGATCCAGCAGCCAGCATTCCATCACCAACACTGCTCCTGGCCCCTCGAGCCCAAGTGGATGGAGCAGAATCCACAAGCAGGGACATGCAGCCCTTGGGAACCGGCGAGCTCATCTTGCTTCACCCCTGGGCCGGGCTGCCTTGGGCTTGGGATTGGGCTTCTCTCTGGCATTACTGCATCGACTTGGGTTGCAACACCCAAAGGTGAGCAAGTTCATGGGCTTATAAAAAACTCTTTCAAAACAGTCTTTGCAAGAAAAGTAAGTTCTAGGACCAAGTCTCTTCTTTGCAGCAGCTGGGATTTGGGAGCTAGGCTAGGAATCCCACTGAAAGCTTCCCTAAAAGCAATGGTGCCGGGCAGCACATCCCCCAAACTTTCCCTGCCTCTTCCTTTTTAAAAGTTTCCTCATCACCATCAGGTCCAGGCCCAACCCAGCACCTCTGCCCCAAAACCCTTGTGCAAACCTGGCGCCCTAAGGCTTCCAGCCCCGATTTCAAGGTTCTTTTTTACTGATTTAAAGGTTATTTTTCATTGATTTGAGGCTGCCGCCGCTGATTTGCCTGGTCCAGGCCACTCCCCGCCCGCGCAGCCTTTTCTCGTCTGAGTGAGCGAAATGCTCACCGCAGAGAGAGTTTCCAGAAATGATTCAGCTTTCCCTTTGAGAGAAATGGAAGGTGAAGAGGGGAAAGTTACCCTGCGTGGACAATAGGAGGCATTGAACTCATCCCCGATGCGCCGCAGCTCTTGCGCGATCCAGATTTCCGGCTGCACCTCTTCAGCTGGAGAGTGGGACTGCCACCGGGAAGCTGCGTGGGATGGAACAGGAGAGTTGGAAACCCAGGAAGAAGAACAAATTGTATAGAATTTACTACATAAAACGCTCTAGTAACCCATCGACTCTTGCCATCTTATTCCTATTTTTTATTACTATTGTATTTTAACTCTCTTAAATCCCAGGGGTGCATGTGAGGACTCACTGTGTACAATGAGGAGGCTTTTATTCCTTGATATTTCTGTATTATTATTATTACTACTATTAGGCTTTTATTTATTTATTGTAGGCTGTCCATGGGACCATCTCCAAGCTTTGGTCCCTCTTAAACAGGGATAAGAACCAAGATGCCACGCTCCAATTTCCTTCCCTCGCCAAACCTCCTCTTCTCCCTTTTTCTCCTTCAGCAGCAACTCCTTCCCTAACCTTAAAAACCCTCTGCCTCATCCAATTTTCACATTTCTTCCCCAAATCATCCTCAAGTGCCCAACAAGGAAAACCAATGGGTTTTTAATAGGGAGGAGAAAGCCACAGTTGGATTTATGTGTGGAGAAACCACACTTCCAGCAAATCCAAGTGCTGGCTTGAAAGAGAAAAGAAAGTTAATGTGTTTATTATACTGCAGGATACATAATTATTTAGGTCTCCATCTTAAAACGTTATTAAACATGTGATAAATCCTCCAAAGAGCCAGAGGAAAAAAAAGAAACAGGACCATGTATGGTACCAGCACCACCTCATCCCCCTTCCTTAAAGTTCAGGATCCAAGCAGGAACTGCAGCTTTAAAGAATATTAAAAAAACCCAACAACAAACCAAAAAAAATATAAACAAAACAACCCCATACAACCAAAAAACCAAAAAGTACTGTACAAAACAAAGCAGTGTTTTGGCACGACAGCTTTGGAGGAATCACAAGGGAACAGGAATAGCTTCCAATCTTCCAAACATTCAAAGGATTAGTAGGGCAGTTAAAAAAAAAAAAAAAAAGAAAAAGAAATTAAATAAAAGCCTGGCTCCAACCTGATTGGAAAATGCCTTTCCGAGCCAAGGCAGCGCTGCTTGGCCGGAGGATGTGTTTTGTTTTCACGCTGTAGTAGCAGCGCCCGCCGCCCGCCCCGAGCGCTTCTCCTCCCGCCGCTGAATGAACCGCGCGCGGCGCTCGCGATCCTGCCGGAGCCGAGCGGGATCCGGCCGGGGCGGAGCCACCTTCCCAAATCCCTTCCCAAATCAGCAGCGCCGGCCCAGCCAGGCAAACAAAAACACGCGGCCAGCCGGGGCAGGAAGAGGCGAGGAGCGCCGGGGACGTGAGGAGAACCACGCGAGGGAGCCGCGCTGCTCCTGCTCCATCCTTTCCCACCTCTGCCATCCTTCCTCCCGCCCCGGCATCGCGCCCACGGCGCTCCTCCGCCCCGGAGACTCGGGCTGGCTCGGTGGCTGAGAGCGAAATCGGGCTGAGGTTTTCAGAAAGGACTTTCTGCGGCGCTGCCGAGCGGCGGCGGCGAAAGGGGCCAGTCATAACTGGTCCCCAAACCAGTCACGGGCGCTTTCGGGGGCGGGGGGACACAGTCATAGCGCGAGCCAGCGCCCGCCACCGAGGGTGACACGGCTGCCCCGGCCACGGGGACAACCCGGGGGCGCCGGCACCGCCGGGAAGCCACGCACGGCTCCAGCCCGTGGGATGCTCCAGGATGGAATTGGTGCGATTCCCTCTCGGAAGGGCAAAGAAACCAAGCCCAAATGGCAACGTCAGCTCCTGGGTTAGGTATCCAACCCCCCCACCGCGAAGGAAATCTTGGAGAGCCGGGAGAACACAGCAGCGGTTCCAAAACAAGAGCATCAGGACATCAGCAGCAGATTCCCAGCTCAAGGTTTTCCCCTTAAATCCAAATATTTGCATGTGGAGAATCTCCTTTGAGAGCAACAGGTTTATACTGCTTCTCTCCTCCTGGGAATACACACAGGGATCAAACCAGCACTGGGAAAACCCATTTCCAGTGCACCTGCTCCAGCCACATTCCCAAAATCCGCATGCAAACAAACACGTGCCTTCAGACCAAAAATCCAATGGAAGGAAAGGAAGGAGAGACATGAAATACCATACACAAAGTCACCCAGTCCCTCCAGAAAGAGTGAGTTTGTCTTGGATGACTTACACTCCCTGCTGGGAATTCCCCATCCCTGCCAACCTCCTGCCCCAAAAGCAGGATCAAGCCTCTTCCTCTGGCACAACCAAATGAACTCACTCTTGCTCCTCTCCTTCCCATCCCCAAAAGCATTGTCCTGGATATGCCAGGCTGGCACTGCAACCCTTGTTGTCTTCCATCCCAGAGCATCCCCTTGCTGCTTTTGTCTCATTTCCCAAAAGAAACAGCTTTGGAGGCAGCTGGATGCATCCCCTGAACTGTGAGAAAGGCAGCACAGCCCAAAGCATCACTTCCCAAAACCTCCACACCAACAGCTCTTCCTTACACAACCCAGGGCATTCCCAAGGGCTGCCTCCACCTTTATTTGCCCTCATCAAAACCTTTGGGGAAGGTTTTGCAAGATTTAGAGAGGGACTTGTGAGGCAGAGCATGAGCTTGCCGTGCTGGAGCAGCCCTGGAGCAGTTCCCCACTGCCCATGGGAGAGGCCGGGAGCATCCGTGACTTTAGCTCGCAGGAAACGCCTGTTTATTTTAATAAAAATAATAATTATTATTATTATTGCTTATGCTTCCGAGAGAAACTCTCCACCTTGCAGCCTCTGCTCACAACAGATAAAATCAGTGGGTAAAAGCACAACGAAAATATCTCCTTTGCTTCCTTCCCCAGGGACTGACCCACTTCCATGTGGAAAACTTCACGGCACACATCCAGCTGGACACTGCCAAGGCACAGGGATGGAGGAGGAGGTGTGCAGGGCAAAGCCATGGATATTTCCCAAGGAGAGCTGCATGGGAAGTCACAGCCTGGGAGCTGCAGGCCTGGATGGGGATAAAACAGCTCTGTAGCTCCATGTTCCCAGCTTAATCTGTTCAGGAGTATCCAGGAGTCCCAGTTAAACAGTACTGAGGATTTTCCATTTGCTTATAGTTGTTTAGGATGATGCCCCTAGCAACACTCACTGAGCAAAGGCTCCAATAAAACAGCTGATGAGAGCACAGGAATTTGGAAAAAAAAAACCCAAACAAACCAAAAAACAGGGAAAACTTAAATTTCTTCCCAGATAAAAGAAACCGACGCCTTGGCTCTCCCGGCAAGGAATTCCGGGAGCATCCCTGCCTGGCTGTGCCAGGGTGAGGTTGTGAAACACGAATTAAGCTGTAATTACTGCAATAATGTCACAAAATCTTTCCTAAGGGCACGTTACAGCCAGGCCTCCGCAGCCAGAGCCAGGAGGGAGCAAAAACACCACCAACCAAAAAAGATGGTGTTTAGATCCCAGAAAGCTTGGAGCTGGTGTTTGTTATCCCCATGCCTCGCTCCCACCGTGCCCTGGTGGAAGTTAAAAGGTGGAACTTCAAAGGTTTCCTCCAGTTAGAGGGAATTCATCAGGAGAGAGGAATGCTGGACATTCACGCAGCTCCCGCGGGCAGGTTTTCCCTGCTGGAGAGGCTTCACCGGGCAAAGCCACTCGTAAACACGCCCCCGCCCGCCTCCTTGCCGCTTCCCAGCGGGATTTCGGGATGCGTGACCCCAGCACCTCTGCCACTGATCGATGAGAGAGCCGGCAGCGACGCACGAGCCAGGAGCCACTTGTTTGGCAAAACAGCCTGGGACGAGCGAGCCCTGAGTAGGAAGCTGGACTCAACAACTGTCCCCTCCTCCCCTGGCAGCAACTGACCGAGCCCGGAAAAGAATAAACATCATAGTAATAAAAACCCCGGCGCTGGACGCGCGGGAGTTCCCCGGCGCTGCGCTTGCCCGCGGGCCCGGCCAGCTTCCACAAATCCCAGAGCTCCGGGAGAGCCTCCAGCCCGCGGCACGGCTGCTCCCAAAATCCACAGGGTGGGATGCGGGAGGTGCTGCTGCAGGTGCCTCGCATGGCTACCTGTGTTTTCCATCCTCCCAAGAGGAGCCCCTCGAGGCAAAGAGCAGGACCCCTCATGCACCCCTCAACAACCCCCTGGCACTGTGCGCTCACAGCTCCTCTGCATCCGCACCTGTACACAAACCCCGGCCCTTCACACGCCCCACGAGAATCCCTGTTTTCCGCGGTTCTGAGGAAAGCCAAGCCAGGTGAGGAGGGGAAGGCGAGGAAAGCCAAGCCAGGCGAAGGGTCGGAAAAGCGCTCCTGCACTTTCAACCTGCCCTTGAACTGTATATTCACCCTCCACACATCTCCCCCGGCACTTCACTCTCACACCTTCACACGCCCCCACAGGAACTCGGGTCTGAGCAAAGCCACGCCAGGTGAGGAGGGGGAGCGAGGGCAGCCGCGCCAGGTGAGGAGGGGGAGCGAGGGAAGCCGCGCCAGGTGAGGAGGGGGAGCGAGGGAAGCCGCGCCAGGTGAGGAGGGGGAGCGAGGGAAGCCGAGCCCGGCGGGGAGGAGAGGCGAGGAGAAGGATGGGGAGCCGCGCCCCAGAGCTTACCCATGGCGCTGAGGCAGTGGCTGAGCGCCTGGCAGGGCGGGCTGGGGGTCTGCGTGGCCTTGTCGCAGCCCAGGGGCGCGGGGCTGCGCTCGGCTTCGAACGAGAAGTACCCGCTGGAGGAGCGCGGCAGCAGCGGCGACCTCCGCACGAAGATGAAGAGCGGCGAGCGGGTGGCGAAGGGGCCGGGGCTGGCGGGCGGGCCCCGNCGGCACCGCCCCGCGCCCGCCCCGCCCGCGGAGAGCGCCCGGAGGGGGCTCGGGCGCAGCCTTACACACACTGGGGGACATGGGCCAGGCTGATAAACACACCCCGGGGCACGGCACAGCCTTACACACGCACACGTGCACTGCCAGCCTTACACACACACACACAAACACACACACATCCCACACAAACACAAACACACATCCCACACAAACACAGCCCAGAGCCTGATACCTTCACCCTTCCCACCCTGCACCACGCACTCACACCTTGCACACACAAAACACACCCCGCGGGGTTCACCCCTACACACAGCCCGTGTACTTTGGGTGCTCCCCTTACCTGCACACCCATTACACACCCCAGGCACGCCTTGTTGCACCCCCATGTGCGCACACACCTCACACCCGGCTGCTTGCTCTTCACACACACTTTACACACACACCCCTGCTGCAGGGCACCTCCTGCACCCCACAGCCCCTCCTGCTGCACCCCTTGCACACGCGTGTGCACACACACCCAGCACTGGTGCATCTCAGCAGCAGCAGCATCTCCAGCCTGTGGAGAAACACAGCTGTGGACAGGAAGAGCCATGGAAAGAAAGGAAGGCCATGGAGAGGAAGAAGGAGCATGGGGTGGAAGAAGCCTTATGGAGAGGAAGGACCCAGCCCATCCATCGCAGGGGCTGAGTGCTGGAGCAGATTCTGGAGTGGTCACAGGTCCCCCATCCCACCCCAGTGTCCCTCACCTCAGGGATGGTCCCACACACTGCTGGAGCATCCCTGGCTGTTCCGGCTCTGTTCCCACCCCCTTCACCCTCTCCAGTGGGAGGAGAAGGAAAAGTGTCTGCAGGTGTTCGAGCGGGCAAAAATAATTACGGAAATTTGTTAGGAAGACACATTAGGGAAAAAATTGAAGACAGGACCAGCAGCAGGAGGAAAGGGTTCAAAAGGTCTGGCCATCACCTTTCCACACCAGAAAAGTGAGGGAGCAGCAGCACTGAAAATCAGGCTTGTTCCTCTTTTCCCAGCCCTCCAGCAGTGGTACCCACAGCACAGTGCTGGTGGGGGTCCACAAGGCCCCACTTCCCTCATACTTCCCTTGGATCCAGGAGCCACCCAAGGCTTTTCCCCTTGACTGGGGCCTGCAGAGCATCCTGTGGTGGTGGGGCAGAATGAGGGGGACACTCTGGAGGCACCTGGGCTGCCAGGACATGGGGCCAGCCAGCAGATGTTGAGTCTATTTTCTCCTCCTGGGTCGTTTTCGTTTCTGTGTGGGCGGCTCACGCGAGCAGAAAGGGGATGGGGAACAGCCTGGCCTTTCCAGCACCCAGCCTTGAGCTGGCCCTTCTTCTCCTGCCCTCAGGATTTTGGAGAGCCAGGACAGGCACCAAGTGCATTTTCCCACCGTGAATCATGGCTCCAGCCTCACGGAAGGAATCCGTTTCGACGTTATCCTCGTTCCTCTTGTCGTGAGCCATCTCGGAGGAATTTGCACCGAAGCCCATCCCAAAGGCCCTTCATTTTCGGCACTGTGGGCACAGATTGAGGGAGGGGGAGTTGAAACCTGCCCCTCAACACTGCCACAGGCCCTGCAGCATCCATCCCCAGCTCCCTGGGAATGCTGTTTGGGAATGCCTCAACCCAGCCCTCGTACGCACCCATCAGCATCCATGTGCAGGGAGCTTTCCCATGTCCCACATGGAAATGAGGAGGGAGAAATAAGAGGGATGGAGGAGGATGGTGAGGATCCCATGCTGCTGCAGCACTCCAGTTGTGGCATCTCTCACCCAGCCTTCCCTCTGTGCCATCACAGAATCACTTAGGTTGGAAACAACCTCCCAAATCACGGAGCCCAGTCCAATCCCAGCAGGTTGTCCCTGCCACTGGGAAGTGGGCAGGGAGAAGGTTGGAGCAAAGAAGATGGGGCCTGGCTGGAGGGAACAGACTCCTCACAGTGCCTTGAAAACCCCCAGGGAAAACCACCCCCAACCCCTCCTCCCCACCCAGCAGGTGCTCACCAAACCCATTCTGACCTGAACAAAGCACCAACGGAAAAAAATGACACCTTGTTCTCCTTCTCCTGCAACCATCGTGATAAATGTTACTTCACTCGTGCTGCCAGATAAAATCAGGTTTGAGCCTCAAGCATGAGGCTTTTTCTGAGCCAGGCTTGGAGCCTGACCTTTAGAGAGCTCCCATTTTCAAACACCAACCCAAAATCAAACCCTTTGTCATCAGCGTGGGGGTGCTTGAACAGCAAAGGTTGGATAGAGATAAGAACAGGTGGGTTTTGTTAAAAAAATGTGTATTTTAGTGAAAGAAACCCCCAAACCCTCTCTGGGGGATCTCCACACATCCACAGTGGTGACAGTGATGCGGGGGTGAATCAAGAGACAAGAATGGTCCCGTTGTGACCTGAGTGATCCCTGGGCTGGGCGGGGGGTGGCATGTGGAATCCCTGCTGCCACCAGTGAATTTGGGACCTCTTAACGTATATTTAAAGTTGTTTATTGTTCCTAATGGGGCAAGTGACATCGCTGTGGGTGACCCCAAGGAGGGGGATCAGGACTGTTGCTTCGTTAGTGTGCACCTGACTGATTACTGAGGTGGCTGCAGCTTTCAACAACCTCCCACTTTACCCCCGTTAATGCCTTCAAAGCCAAAATTAAGAATTTTGGCCTGGAATTGCAGGGAGGTGGCAGCAGAAAGGGCTTGGACGGGGCTGAGTAGTGATGGGCCACCCACCAGCAAGGGATGGAGGAGCTGGGAGAGAGCCTCAGACCCCGGGTGGGGGGGGGCGCGGCTTGATGGGAGAGGGTGAAAGATGAGTAAACCTGGGTTTTCTGCAGAAGAAAAGGCAGAGCCACCCACCCACGCGCCAGGAAATCTCTCCTCTCCCGTGTGGGTGGTGGAGGCCCCGAGATGAGTTATCTCTAAAGGGCGACTCTGGGGATACCTTGAGATCTTCAGCGGCGTGGAGCCGGCGCGTGCCAGCGAGGAAATAGCACCCTGCCAGCTGGGGTCTGGGCTCCACTCTTGGGTATTTCAACAGCTTGGTTTAAATAAAATACAACAGCAGAACCTCCAGCCCACCTCAGCACTCCACTGATCCATTTTTACCCGTCGTGGGATGGTTTTAACCTTTCTCTTCCCTGCTTCTCGTGGGATGATGGTGGGACGGGGGCAGGAGCAGGTGGCTGGGACAGGGGGCTGTTTTTAAGGGTGTTTAATGTAAAATAACAGCATTTATTGAGGGCAAAGCTGCAGCTAAAAGCTCCATCGTGCTCATAATGCTCTGAAAAGCGCTCCTCCGCATATCCCTCTGCATTATATGAGGAACTAAAAAGATATAATTCAAAATATACATCTAAAAACTTAGGCCTGGCAGAGATTTTGGCCTGGCCAGAGAACAGCTGGCTCCAGCTCAGCTCGTAAAAAAATGCAACTAAGGGGAGAAAGGGAACAAAAAAAGCCACCCTAGCATCCAATGTTTATGTTTCCACCAGCTCCGAGGTTGCTCCAGCTGATCTGCCTCCTGGAGCAACCCGCTCCAGCTGAGTCAGGAACCAGCTGCTTCGGATCAAAGCCCAAGGCTTTTCCACATGCCATGGGAAGCAGGCTGCTTCCAAGGGGACTCCGAGAGGTTCTGCCATCAGGGCAGGGAGAAGAGCCCCAGCTGTAGGGAGAACAGCAACCCCTAGGAGAACCAACACATCCCAGCTCTTCCTGACCATCCCAGGCTGTACCAGGTGCCCAAGTTCACCATTGTTTTCCAGCTGAACAATTTAAGCAGAGGAAAAACACTCCTGAAGCAGAAGCAGAAGGAGGGAGAATAGGAAAGGCTGTTGTCTCCCTCCTGTGGGGAGATGCAAAAATCAAATTAATGCCCTCTCCTCCCTCCCAGGGGTAGTGCTGCTAAAATATTCCTTTTAAAGGAACACTTTTTCCCCAAAATTCTGCCATTACAGGCAAACAAGAGACATTTGTCTTCTGAGTTTCCCATGAGCTTGAATAATGATGTGGGGGGAGGTCAGAACTGGAGGTGCCAAGGGTGGGTTCAGTCCTGTCCAACTTACATCTGACCTGCAAACCTCCATTTCTTCCATCTTAGAAACTCCTAAGGACAGGCAGAGCAGGAAGAGCCCAATCCAAGTACAGCCATTGCCTCTCAAACCAATTAATTACTCAATTTAGCATATTTTTCCCCAAAAAAAGCACAGAAAGATGCAAGCCATCAAAAGTCAACCCCAAACCCGTTTATTATTTGAAACCAAGTTATTACAAAAATATTCCACATCCATGAAACCCCAAGTCCTTGGGCAAACTCAACCCTTATTTCCGTGAGCGTTTGTGCTCGATGAGCAACACAACAAGTCTGTTCCGAAGGAACTTGATTTCCTTAGCGTAGGACCTGCAAAATAAATCCTTGAGCTTCTGGCGCAGGACTCCGAGGGAAGGCAGGTTGTGGCAGCTGGGAATGTTCAGCAGGCTCTCAAAGAACTCTTTCCACAGTTCAGCGTTGGCAAGCCTGCAAAAAGGGACAAAAAAGTACCAAAAAAAGCACTAAATTCAGCTGTTAAAATACTCATTTTAACTCTGCTCCCAGTTAGAAAAGTTGTGACAGAGCAATGTGGTACTAACATGGGTTTTTAGGAAGTCTAGGCAAAGATTTGAGGAATATTTTGGACACCCACCTCCTGAAGGTTCCCTCAGGCTTCCAGACCCCATTGTCATCCTTGAGGCGCATGTAGGTCCCAAAGAGCAGGCAGTACACGGTGGCTGCGATCCCAAAGTAGTCTGTCTAAACCAAAACCACACCAGCTTTGTGTCAAAAACACACCCAGAGCACTAAAAATGAGCTGAAAACACCCCGTGGAGGGGGAGAGGCTCTGCAAGAGGCTCCAACTCCGGTACCAGCGTCCAATTGTTCGGTGTGCAGCAAGCTCTGAGATTCCAGGCCGTCCCTTACCTGGTAGTTCCATGGTTTGTTGGTCAGCATTTCCACACACTGGAATCCAGATGTTTCACACCTGGCAGTGAAGGCTGTTCCCTCAGGGAAGAGCTTCATGTCGATGCTCTGGCCCAGGTCAATGAGGGTCAGGCCGTGGCAGAGCCCATCAATGTCACACGTGTTGTTGTCCAGGAACCTTCAAGCAGGACAAGAAACACCCCCCCTCAGTGTCTCCAGGCTCCCATGTGGTGACATCTGGTGACAACAGGAGACACTTGCCTTTCTCCCAGGATGAAATTGTCAGGTTTGATGTCCCCGTGGATGATTTTGCAGCTGTGCAACTCCTCCACCATGTGAAGGATTTTGACAGCGAAGTAGATGACAAGGGCTTGGGGCATCACCTTCTCTGGGAGCTTCTTGTAAATGTTGACGGCATTCTGGAAGCCAGAGACACACGGCATGGATTAAGGCACAACACACTCCCAAAGGAGGTCAGTCAGGAGGAGGGAATGCTCTGTAAGAGCGGAGATGCTCCAGAACAGAAGCTGGTGGCACTCACGAGCAGCGTTCCGTAGTTGTGGAGCTCCCCCACCAAAACGCTGCCATTGGGGAAGAAATGGGCGGAATAGAAGTGGATGTAGAGGTGGCGCACGCTGGGGCTCAGCCTCTCCACCAGCTGGGTTGCAATGTAGAACTCCCAGGGGTTGGCAGGTTTCTGGACCTGGAAGAAAGGAGGGGATTTCCTGGGAAAATCTGGGAGCAGTAAAAGCTGGAGTTCCTCTCAGGCTGGGCTTTGTTGGTGGTTTTTAATGGCAGATCAGGAATCTTCCCTCTTGAGCTTATCCCAGAATGGCTTGGTTTGGGAGGGGACTGAAAGATGATCCAGTCCCGTCTTCCATCCCTTGTCACAGGAGACCTTCCACTATCCCAGAGTGCTCCAAGCCTTGTCCATCCTGGCCTTGGACACTTCCAGGGATCCAGGGGCAGCCACAGCTTCTCTGGGCAACCTGAGCCAGGGCCTCCCCACCCTCACAGTAATTAACCTCAGTTGATAAACTCCATGATTAATCCTCTCAAATCAAGACTTCAATCCCATGCTGCAATCCCACACGCTCTTTGTGAATCCCTGATGCTCCAAAGAAAGCATAAATCACCTTTCTCTCCTGAAAAAGTTTCACTTCAGCGGTTAAAGAGGGGCTTTAGTTTTTCCTGAAGGACTAAATGTTGGAGAGGAGATCCACAAAAAGCTCCTGAGGCACATCTGACATGGAAAGGCCAAGGATGTGTGTGAATCCACCCAGGGGGAGGATCAGACTACAGAATTATTCCAGGAGAGCTGCTGTGGCCCAACACAACTGACCTTGAATATCACTTTCTGATTATTCTGAGGGTTACTGGCATCCAGGATGGAAGCTTGATAGACTTGGGCAAAAGCTCCTTCTCCAGCCAAGCAATCCACGTGGAATGAGCTGGAACCTTTAAAAGATTAACATTAAATCCTGCTTGCCAACCGCACAGAGGAAAAACAGGAGAAAAAAAGAGAAAAGCACCAGCCCATATGAATTATTTAATCCTAGATCAAGTCTTTCCCTACAAATCTCTTCCTGCTAGGAACAGGAGGGAGCAGGAGTGCTGGACGTGCCACACACTCGACCCCAGTGTTTCTATTTTTGCCTGACCCCCTGGAAGCAGTCAAATTCCAAAGGGCATGCCCTGAAAAGTAAACACTAATGTTTAAATCCCACAGGGATGTTGCAATCCCTGTCCTACAGCTTTTGTTGACATGGGCCCGCTGCTGTTCCACACAAAGCTGGAGAGGTGTGGCCCAGTTTACAGGGAGAACTGGGAAAAATGCCTCATCCAAAAGGCTCATGCTACAAAAGGCAAACAAACCAACCCCAGGCCTAATTCCCAACCTGAGGCTGAGATAATCTGGAGATACACACACACCCACAAGGAAGCTGAATTCCCACATACTTCTGAGAGGTTCTCCTAGAAAAAGCTTCAAGAAATGCTTGGCAGTGATAAGTTTGAAGGAGCTCTTACCCAGTGAGAGTTCAGCCTTCGCTTTGATGAATGGAAGGGGAGATTTCCACTCAAAGTAGTTGGCGTAGGTGTGGAGCGGCTTCGGAAGCTCCGACAAGAATTTGCCAATCAATTCCTTGTCCCAAGGGTTCTCAACAAGGACTTCATGGAAAAAAGGGAAGTGTTTAAGCTCTGGGTGTCATTCCAAGGAGGTAACACAAGACTGGGCTTGAGAAAGCATCACTGATTTAAAGAAAATAATAAATCAAAACCCCCAGGAGGGATAAGGATATGTGAAGTATTCCTTGATTTTGGTGCTGCAGCTTTTGCACCTGCCCAGAAATCCAGAGGTACCCAAAGTGCACTCTGGAGTATCCATGGCAGTGTGCAATCCAGGTACAACCCACACTCATCCCTCGGAGGAATCATGGAATTGCTCCCTCCAGCGCACAAAGCAGAGCCCTTGGAATGCAGGGAGGAAAACCAGGGAATGCTGTGTACCTGCAGGTCTCCTGCTCCAGGCTGTCCTGTCCTGCCCTGCTCCACAGAGCATCTCCTGGGAAGGTCTATCCACCCCAAGGCAGGAGGAATGTCCAGTTCTGCTTTGAGCTGTCTGCTCATGCAGTGGTTGGGAAGCAGCTGCAGCAATTCCCTGGATTCCAGTCCCTTGTTTCAGGACATTACCACGATGCCCTCTCTGTTCTGGGACGTGTTTGAGAACAGGGCTAAAGATTTAAACAAAATATTAGTAATTATTAATAATGTTATAATAGTATTATATTATTAACCTTCTGCCTTGGGGGTTTGGCACCTTTAGGGAGCAAAAATGTGTCAAACACCACCATGACCAACATGGAGGTGAATAAAATGGAATTTCCTTAGGAAAATTACATTTGGTCAAGTCACTTTACCCATTCCCTAATAATAATTCTCAAGTTCACCAAGAGAAGAAAACAGTGGATTTTTTTGGCCAGTTAATTTTTCATTTCCATGGGGCAGAACTTAAATCTTAGAAGGATATTTGGGGCATGGTCACCAAACCCAGGTCCAGTTACCCCCAGAGTGCTGGGATGAGTGTTGGGCAGAGCCAGGGGACACAGTGGAAAACCTTGGGAAACTTACATTGGAGCAGCATACCTTAACTTCTTGGGCTTTGGCTGCCTGTGCAGTTCTCCAGACAATTCCAAATTCATCTGGGGCAAATTTTCCTTACAGGCTGAACAAAGGGAGCAAGAACAAGAGCAAATCAATGTTTATTTCCGCAAAAGCAGGAATATTTGGAGTATTCTCACCCAGCAGCTCTGAAACCTGCTGCCACGAAAACCAGAACTCAACAAAGCCTCATTTCAAATATCCAAGTTAAAATAACAGCTGGATTTTCCAGGGAGCAAATTCCAAGACTTAAAAGGGGCAGAGCAGCATAAAGGTGCTCCCAGATGGGATTCAGCCAATGTTTGGATATTCCCAACCCCTTGGAATGGTTCAGAGCAGCAGCTGGACACACAAAGCCTCTCTTGTCCCTCTCCACCTCCTCTTATCCCAATTAAAAATCCTTGGAGAGCTTATGAGCTGCTGTTCCACAGGGAATGTGGACTCAGGAGTGGCAACAGTGGGAGCCACACCTGGGTGGGATTTGGATTTGGGCAGAAATGGAGTCATGAGGCACCAAATTCAATGTTTTGCACACAAAATATTCCTTATTTTACCTCTGTCCTGCAAAGGGGGCTGGGAAGGAGCTGCCAGGTAATTAAAGGGTGTGGACATGAGCTGGGCAGCTCGGGCAAAATCCCTGGTGTTGTCTGGACTGGGAGCCAGGGCTTTGTTGCTGCAGGGGCCATTCCACACCGTGTAATCATCCCGCAGGAATTCCGTGGTCCCTGTTTCTTCCTAGGCAGTAAAAAAAAAAATTTAAAAAAAAAAAATCAAGATTTAAAATGAAGCCATCAAAATGATCCTGGAATATATAAACAAAATCCCATGTTTCCATAGTTTTAGACTAGGTCTGAATGTTGGTAATAGTCAAAGCCACAGCAAAATGCCAGACCACCAGAAATTGCTGTGAGAGTCTGGAAAAGCCAATCCCATGGAAAGGGATCTCTTCTATCCAAGTTTTATCCATCTCCTTGGCTATGGAAGCTGCAAGGTGGCTGCAGGAAGATGAAATGTCTCTTCCTCCCCCAAACTGATGCCAACTCCACACATTTGAGAGGTGGAGTTCTCCATCAATTTTATGTCAATCAACAATCAAAAACGCTCAAGAAATGGGAAGAAGTATCCAGCCTCCAGCAGGCATCATTCCTAGGAATATTATGGGATTGGGATAGAGCAGAGGTGAATCCACCCACTCTGGTAACCCTCCTAAGTGCATAACCCACTTCCAAGGCCAATCCCTGCAGGATCACCACTCACTTCTGCTGCACAGTCAGTCAAGGGATGGTCTCCAAAAGTTCTGGGCTCTTCTGGTTTGTTCTTGTGCTGTGGGATCCTGAAAAATGATCCAAAAAGTTTACAACAGCTTTTCCCCAGGAGCTTTCCCAGGCACGCAGGTCACAACAAAGGTTGGTTTGTTTTAACTTGAATTTTTAATTTTATTTTAAGAGCCCCATTTGCAGCAACTTGGGGTAGCTGCAGCAGCTCAGAGTTATACCCAGATTCTGCAGGGAATGAAGCCTCCCAAGCACTGTCCAAACAGGGAAGTTGTGCAGTCCCACAGCAGCAACTCCTGCTTTTCTTGTGCCACTCCAGGCAGCTGCCACCAGTTGTATCCTGGCACAACCATGGAATGGGATAGATTTTTTCCCTGATTTTTAAGGAGCTGAGCTCAGCTGCTCCTTTTTCCCTCCTTACCCGCCATTCTCCTTCTCCTCATCCTCAAATATGGCAAATGCAGGAGTGGCAGGGACAACAATGCTAGTTTTCAAACATCCACCAGGCTCTGAAAATAAAAGATAACCTCTGTTATCTTCACCCATTAAAGATTATTTACACAGCCACCTTCTCCCCCCTCTCCAGGCACATGATACTCAGGGCTCCATCCAGCTGCACCTGCAGAATTCCCACTCCAGTCACCTTTCCTACAAACTCTTGGAAAGAAGATTTTCCCAGCCCAACTCCAGATGTGAAATCTCTCTCTGCTCACTCTTGTAAAGCCCCTGGGTTTCAGACTGGCTCAACTCTTACAGCAAGGGCTAGTGGGAAGTGTCACTGGGAAATAAAGGATGGAATTCCATGGACTGGGAAAATAAAGAGCGCACACCACTTTTTCTGCAAAAGGCTTCAAATTGTTCCTCACTGTCTTCCAGGGGAGATGGTTCAGGCAAGAAGGGTGTTTGGAACATATCCATGAGAACACCTGAGAAAGAAAGAAATAATAAAGGAATAACACTCCAGAAAAAGAAATTCTCAGAGGTTCTTACATTGTGTAGTAGCCAAATCAAATGCCAATTAATAATATTCTTATAGTTTATCAGCAGTCAATGACCAGTTATTCCTCCCTCTTCCATTTAAACACCTCAGACAACCAGTCAGACACAGGAAGGGCCAATTTGACCAACACACACTTGGTCGTGGCCCTTTTTATTCCCTGTCCAAGGGGAGATTCCAAGTTTCCTAAGAGAGCAAATTCTCCTTTAATTTCTCAGATTTTTGGAAAACTTAGATATTTGTAGGACTAATGAATGCCACAGGCTTTTTGGGGTTTTTTGTTGTTTGTTGGTTTTTTTGGTTTTTTGTTTGTTTGTTTGGGTTTTTTTTTCCATTTTTATTCAGCTCAGCATCAGGCAGAGCTGACTGTGAACTTCCAAATTAGTGTGATTTAGGTCTTCACATCCCAAACAGGATTCCCTGAAAAAGCAGTTCAGACAACACACTCCCAAAGAAGCCTGGCAGTGATTTATCCAGGAACTGATGGGATGTGTCTGCTGGGATGTTGTTAAAACATCAATTTCTGGTCAGAAGTTTTGGGTCACCCAGATAATCCCAACAGACAATTAATGATTTCATGTCATTTTCCTCTTTGAATGGTGCACATGCCCATCCCTGAACAGCTCCCTTGGCTAGAAAAGGCTCCATTAACATTGCCAGGGAAGATCCCAGGGACTCCAGGGGAAGGAAAACTTTATTCCAGACCTTACCCAAGGCTTCCTTCGTGTGCACTGTGGGTGACGGCTGCACCTTGAAGGGCGTTGTCGTCCCCATTGCTCCTCTCAGTGAGGTGTTGGGGGTGGCTTGGGAAGCATTTCCATAGGCAAAGGAGGAATTCCCAACTCTGGAGGCTGCAAAACACAAGGGCAAGATCATTCCTGAAGGAGCCTGGGATTGTTTATGAGCATTCCAGCAAAATATTAGTGAGGGAAGTAAACAAAAGGAGCAGCAGCGACGCAGAATTTGGGGAGAGATTTTGGCTTGTTCAGAGATTTGTGTGGCAGACTCCCAAGGGAGGCTGCCCTGGAGGGCAAGAGGGACCTGGGATAGCTGGGTGGCTTCCAAGGAATCTGTCTGCAATTCCCAGGAATGCTCTATCCTGACAAAGAAAGTGAAGCAGGACGCCAGCGAGGACAAACAGCGATTCCCAACCACGCTCCAAAAGGAACTGCTCAGAGCATGGGAACAGGGACTGGATCCATGTTCCATGGAAAGGATAGAGGGACCCTGCACAGACATGCAGGGATGGAGGCTGGGAAGTCAAGAAGCTTTGCCAGGGTTGGAACTGGTGTCCACATGGAGTTAATGATTCCCAGCTGGGAACAGCCACACCAATGGCATCAGTCTCCATCCAAGGGTTCCTTACCTTCCTTCACATCCACAGCAGGAGTTAATCCAGTGGATCCCTTGTTAGGGGACCTTCAGAAGAAAGAGTAACAACATTACTGTGGAATAAAAGCTATTTAAATCTCTATTTTAATGAAGTGAGAGGTTCTTTAATAAAGATCACCCTGGAAAGTTTCTCCTACAGCTGCCAATAACCTGGGAGGCAGCAGAGTCCTTTAAAAAGGTTAAAATGCATTAAAAGCTCTCCTAGGACACAGTTTGCTTCCAAGGAATTCCAGAATATGAGTGAACAACTATTCCCACCTTGGGCAAGTCCTCTAAGCCACCCTTGCTTTGCCAGCCTGGGTTTCTCCCTCTGTCCCCCCATTTTGTGGCCAAGTCCCACAGCAAAAGTGCAGGAAAGAAATATCACAATTTTTATCTTTCTCTGGAGACTTGGAGTAGGATCTGAGGAGCAAAGCACATCCTGGGTTTTATTCCAGGCATTACACACCAAATTTCCTCTTACTGCAATTAAACCACAGGGTAAAAAGAATTAAACGTGGTCATAAGGACCAAGTTTGATCTAAGCTTAATAAACAGTGGCTTCAGGTGAGGTATTTTTTTCCAGAAGGGTAAGAAAGGCTTATTTTTAGCTAATTCTCAGTGTGGACCCTGAGGACACAACTGCAGAGGAGGAGCCTGTTCACACTCACAGATCTCCCGTGCTCCGAGGCAGAGCTGGGTCAGGATGAGCCCGTTCCTGAGCTGGAGCAGCACTGAAGGCAGGGTGCAGCAAACTCTTCTGGAGCTCCCCAAGCTCTGCCTGAGCTCCAGCTGGGTCCTTCTCCTCTGATGCTTCCCAGGGGGAGGTGGCTGGGATGTGGTTGCCAAGGGGCTTTCCTGGCCGCAGGGTGGGAGCGGTCGCTGGTGGTGCCTGGAATTGGGACTGCTCAGGCACCAGAGCTTGGCCCTTTGGCACATCCAGCCCTGGAGCAGGTGTCATCCAGCTCCTTGGGATGTGAGATGTGCTG
The DNA here is from genome assembly GCA_013400635.1 of Hypocryptadius cinnamomeus. NCBI lineage: Eukaryota > Metazoa > Chordata > Aves > Passeriformes > Zosteropidae > Hypocryptadius > Hypocryptadius cinnamomeus. The sequence goes on from VYZP01059246.1 coordinate 80,911, forward strand.
GGCCTCACAGGTAGGGGCACCTTTAGGGATGAGAAATGTTCTGTGACACCCAAATTCCCCCCAGATGCAGGCATTCCCATTTTCTCTACTAGCTCCACATGATCAGAATGTAAGAGAACCTTTAGGTTCCCCTCCAAATACAGCCATTCCCATTTTTCCTGTTCCACGTGCCCAGAACCCAAGAGAACTTCTAGCTGCATCTCAAACTAAACTGCGGAGAAGCAAAGCCACAGCTCAGAGTAAAACCTTTAAAATCTGGGTGTTGCAAGTTGTGCCAGGTTTCCATGCTGGTACTGCAGCCTCAGCCTCCAGACTGGGTTAACAACCAACAGCATGGCTGGATTTTGTGGGATAAGCCCAGGCAGAGCATTCCTGTCCATCCCAGAACCCACTCACCACCCTCTGGTTTGGCTCAGCTGCTGGTTCCAGTCTCGTTTCCTCCAGGCTTCTGGAGAGCTGGGTGAGCTGGTCCAGCTTCTCCTGCAGGGCTTGGAGTTCCAGCACTGCCGACTCCTTTTTCCTCATGGAGTCTTTCTTCTCCTCCTCTAAGGGTTAAACAGTGAGATTAAATGAGTATTTGTGGTCTGTATGACCACAAACAACGAGATTAAATGAATATATGTGGTGCTGAAGGCTCACTGTGCCTCCTCAGGAGAGACACCCCTAATGTGGCATTGACAAGAGAAGCCCAAGGGATGAGCTTAACCAGGGAACAGCCCTTTGGAGAGCTGGAAAAAGGAGGATACCCAGTGCCTGCTGCCTCCTGAGGAGCTCATATTTCCTGAAGTATCTCTTGGCCCTCAGCTCCTCGAAGGAGAGCTCGGAGCCCTGGCACAGGAGCAGGTTCTTGTCGTACATCGGGACCTGCTCGCAGCCGGCGGCGCCCGACGGCGGCTTCGGCGCAACCTCGGACTTGGAGATGTAGGTGACATAGTTCCTGGGAGGGAATGGCCAGGGTTGGGGGGTTATCCCAGGAGAGAGCTTGTTTTCTCACTGTGGGACTTTGAAAGGACCACCCAACCACTTACACTTCTTTTCCAGCAGCACAGGATTGAGAACCAGCAGCATCTGGACCCTGAAGCAGGGAAATAAAACACAAAAAAATGAAATTAAGTTCAAGCAGCACAACTGGCACACAGTCCACTGCTAATATTATTCCTGTGATTCTGGGAATGTGTCAGGCCACTGGGTGTGTCCCAGTGCTTCCCAGATGAGACATTCCTATGGAGATGTGGTGCTTGCAGCAAGAAAACAGCAGCAATATCATCTCCATATCAGTTTTGAGATACACCAGACACAGTCAGTCTACCCTATTCAGCCAAGCTCACCAACCTAAACTCTACATGAAAGATCATTCCCAAATAATTCATCATTTACCTGAGTTTTGCAGGGATTAGGACTTGAAACACCTTTTGGAGGAGCCATTTGGTTTGCAGCATGGGAAGTCTGAAGTGGTTTTACAACAGCAGCAGCATCTGGGACAGAAAATATAATGTAAGTATTGTCTAGTCATTAATGAGTAAAAATTGTTTGCTTCTTTGTGAATTTTGATTAAGTTGAAGCACTGGAAAATTAATAACTTGTTTTGAATACATTGCTCTTGAGAATTTTTTACATAAAGAGGGAAAATAAAGTGATTTCTATGGGGAATTTGGTTTTTTTTCAGTAGCAAAACTCACTCATTGAGGCAAAAAGTTCATTTAGAGGAGCTACAGATCAAACAGGACTCTTCATCCTCACCTTGCAAAGGAGGATTCCGAGGATCATAACTCTGCAGGGAGCTAAAGTGCAAAAAAAACCCCTCAGTTATTACCATGAAATCACCTGTCCCTCACCCTTCCCCACCTCCCAGCAATCCTGGATTTCCTTGTACAATCATGCCATGAAATGCAACACTGAAAAGCATGACTTTTACTGTATGTGGACATCTCCACAACTGCAAAACTAAAAAAGCCTTTGAGAGGCAGCAGGAGAACAGAATTGGGTATTTGTTTTATGTTTTACATTACGTTTTACATTTGGTTTTTTGCATTTAGCTTCCCAGAATTAAATGCTTAACTCCAAGACTCAGCTCAAGGATCTGCTTCACTCTGGGATATTTTTTTTTAAATATACATCCCAAAACACCCAATGAATATTCAACAGCAAAGAAACATTATTAAGCTTAAATCTCCCTTTACCAAAAATAAGCACACTGAAAAAAATTTTTTTTAATTAAAAAAAAAAAAAAAACCACATGCTACACGTGGTTAATTCTGAGTAATTACGAGCACAGAGTTACCAGTGGAGCTGCTGCAGGTTCTCCCGGGGCTGTGCCTGGTTGAGGAGCCCTTTTTGGAGCACAGCCGCTGCTCCCTGCACGTTGTCCTCCTTCAGCAGCAGCTGAGCCCAGGCCAGGTAGAAATCCGAGGTCTTGGCTCCGATGCCCTGCCCGTGCAGGTACTCAAAGTACTGGCACGGGGAAGAGATGAACTCTGCCTGCACAACACGAGTGCACAAAGCCATCAGCACTTGCAGGAACATCGGAGGGAGTTGCAGACAAAATTTTAAAAAAATTAGAATTTCTTAGTCATCATAATAGGGAAGTGTCAGAGGAGTGAAGGCAAATCTCTCCAAGCTACACAGCTTAAAAAACACACTCTTGCTTTTTTTCTGCTCCCCCTGTCCTGCAGAGGATCGGGATTCCTGAAGCCTCCCGCTCCTCCCAAAGTTCTCTGCAGTGCCAGAAGTGAGAGTAAATCAGGATCATTTAATTCCCAGGAAACCGCAGCTGCACCCACCAGCTTGACGCAGTAGCCCACGAACCGCGGGTCCTGGTGGTACCTCCTGTCGCCCACGAACAGCTCCACCAGCTCCTCCAGGAGCCCGGGCCAGCGGCTCTGCTTCTCTTGGAGAGGGAGACATCCCTCTGCCCACTGCAGGTACCTGGAACCATTCCAGAGTCAGCTCCGAGCCAGGGAAGGAAGGGGCAGCTCCCGGCCAGGGATGGGACACCACCCAAAGGGGGATGGGACACCCAGAGCCAGGCCCAAGGCTCACCTGTCCCACGGCTCCAGCGGGTCGGGCCCGCGGTAGCTCCGGATCTGAGCCTCGTAATTCCTGCAGGGAAAAGGCCGGGTCAGGCCGGGATCAGGGAGGGTGGGAAGCGGCCGGGGCGGGCGGAGGCTCTCCCACTCCCACGGCGCCTCGTGGCCACGGCACCCGCAGAGCTCCGGGGGCCGGAGCAGTCCCCGATCCCGCTCCCCATCCCGTTATCCCGTTATCCCCATCCCGCTATCCCGCTCCCCGCTCACCGCCCGGGCTCCTCCATGCCCAACCGCTCCCGCCGATTCAAACTGGCCGCGCGCGGCCCCGCGCCGCCTCCCCATTGGCCAGCCCTCGGCCCGCACTGCATCCCCATTGGCCAGCCCTCGGCCCGCACTGCATCCCCATTGGTCGTTGGCCCCATCAATCACGCAGGAAACACCGCCCTCCGCCGCTGCCCGCGGGTGCAGTTCCCGCCGCGGCCGCTGGGCGGCGGCCTGGGGCCAGGCCCAAGGGAAATGAGGGAGAAAAGGAGGAATTGGGAAAAGGGAAAGGCTGGGCAGCGCCGGCAGCGCCCTGAGGGCGAGGAGCAGCCCCCGATCCTCTCCCCCCTCCTCATTTCCCACCTCCAAGCCCCGTACGTAGTCACGGAGCAGCCACAACCCTCTCCCATCATTAACTCGGAGATATTGCATCGTTTTTCCAAACTGCTGAATTTATTGTGCTAAAGAGCTGCTTCATTCAGCGCACACCGCTCCAGAGCTGCATATAAAAGTGCTGCGATACAATTCCAGTTACAAGGAGTAGTTATTCCATAACATACTGCCCACGGCACCGTCCCAGTCCGGGCACAGCCAGAGACTCCGACTCCTCCCCACATTCCAGACGTTTATATGAGACTTTACATGAGATAAAGCTCCTTTACAGGACAAAGCTGTTTGTTCCCACCGTGTAAGCCGGGCCCCACGCGTGGGAGCAGCCAGGGAGCACCTGGACAGCCGGGAATCAGCTCCATTCCCTGATCCCCCCCTCACGCCGCACTCTCGGAACTCGGGCTCTTGGGAACAGCCGAGCTGGGAGACAAGTTCAGGATCTCTTCAAAGGAAGGGCCTTCGTCCTCCAGGGGTATCTCTGCCTCGAACATGCGCTGGAGCAGAGCATCCACTGTCCTGTATCCTGGGGGGACAAAAAATACCCTATAAGCACCAGATGTGGTCCTCTGGATACCTAAAAACAGGCGAGAAAATCCCCCAAATGACACTCCCTGCTGTTCCATCCCATCTACTTTAAGTACTCTGAGCCCTTCTTGAAGGTAAGGCCATTATTTGGGATTTTGGATTCTATTCCCACACAACAGAAAGCTGAGGTACTGCAAGAAAGCCAGGAGGAAGTAAATAGTCACCGAGGCAGAGGACAGGAAGATATAGTCACCCCGTGATCCCAGGCAGCAGGAATGCAAAGCCCACAGAGGAAGGAGAAAGGAAAACAGGTGTCTTGGCACAGCAGGACCTCGGCCACCAGGGCAGTGTCTCCAGAGGGAGGTTACTGAAGACAAGGAACACAGAAGGGCTGAGGTGGGAGAGGAGAAGATGCTACAGAAGTAAAAACAAACAACAAACATCAAATGTCCACAGCTGTCCCAAAGTTTCCAGGTGGGGCTTAGCTGCTTTTATAGCCCCAAGGGAGCAGCAGGGATTGGGAGCTTCCCCAGGAACAGCTGGGAACCTTGGGCCTGGACACCCTGGAGGGTCACACTTACGTTTGGAGGCAATTTTGAACACCAGCCCTTTGCTCTGTGGCTTGGTTCCACCTTCCCCCTCGAGCTCGTGCTCTGCACTCTCCATGTTGTCAAGGAGCTGTTCATGCTGGAGCTCATCCCTGCACAGCAAGGGCCAGGAATTACCCTGGGAAGGGGTCACATCCCACCCTGGGAGCCCTGCAGTGATGGGTTCTCAGTGGGGCAGGACAAGTACCAGCCATGGGGTTATTTTCCAGCATCTTTCCTGTCCTCTGGGCTGGAATTCCCAGCTGGAAGAGCCACGGGAGGCAGCAAAGCCAACACCAGTGACCTTCTACTGGCACCTAAGCCAGCAGAGGAGCCACAACTTCAAGACAGGGAAGAGGAATCTCCATTTATCAGGAAGATGAGCCATAACTTTGTGACAAGGAAGGGGAATGTCAGCTCACACCTCGACACAGAGGGTGGTTTTCCCTCATCAGTGGTGCCAAACTGGCCACATCCAGCTTGGGAGCATTTGGGGGCTTACTCTTGAACTCCCATTCCCAGCTCCTGGATTTTCTGCTCGATGGCAGTTTCCACTTCACTCTTCTCCAGGGAGTACTCCACAAAGAAAGCTTCCAAGATGAACGACACGAAGATACTGAAAGAAACAACGAGCAGAACTGAGACAGCATTTCCTCCCTGGCACCGACTGCCTCAGCGTGCCCAGGCTCATTTCCCAGTGCTCCATCCCTTCCAGGTCAGAGCAGCACCCAGTGAGGACAAGAATGCAGCAGATCCCTCTGGATACATCCCACCTGCCTCCAGTGGGTGACCCCAGGACCCACCAGCGGTGCCCTGACAGGGGCAGATCCCCTTTTCCACCTAAAGCAGAGGAAATGATCCCAAAAAACGTACTTGACAATGATTATCACCATCACAATGTGGAAGGCGATGAAGTAGAGCTTGGCAGGCTGAGCTGTCACGTTGGCAAATCCATTGGCAAAGAGTGGAGTGGGAGTTAAGGGAAAAGAGGAAAGGAGGATCTGAGGGAGGAACCAGAAACCCAGATTTCCCGAGGATCCAGCTGGGAATGTGCCCCACAAAGGATATCGTGCCACTGGTTGACCACAGTGAGCTCCATGAGGACAATGAAGGATGAGGCAAAGTTGTTGAAGTTGTTCTTGCAGTACTTCCCACGGGCAAACAGGGAATCCTTGAGAGCTGGATTCCCACATTCCAGGGTGTGAGGAGCGTTCGAGTTGGCTGGGAAGTACTGGATTTTCCCATGGAATAACTCCATGCCAATGATAGCAAACACACAATACACAACCTGGGAAGAGAAACCCCATCACCTGCTTCTCCAGCAAGCTGCAAGCCCCAGGGCAAGCTCAGCATCCCAGCAGATTTTCCAGTTTCCACAGGCACAGCAAGGGGCTGGAGGGCAGCACAGACTCCAAGAGCCCCAAGCCACCCAACAGCAATCACCAAGCAGCAATAATTAGCCAAGAACTACAAATATACGGATAGGAAATATTCCCAAATCATAACAGAAGCTCATTTTAGGAAATCATTTGAAATCCAGGTTTCTCATTCAGCCTCTTGCCCAAACCATGATTTGATTCTTTATGATGCAAAGCCCAGGCTGCCAGAACACCCCATGGATCCAAGGAGGATGTCCTGATCCAGGAAAAAGCAGGAATGCAGCCCTTTGCTTGCACAATGACCACGACTCAAACGGATACTTACAGTTCCAAGGGCCTGCCATCCAGGGAATTGCATTTATCCCCTTGGAAACAGCATGAGTGTGAGATTTATGACACATTTCTGTGAAACTGGAGTGCTTGGAGCCAAGACACCGGGATTTCTTACCAGAGTGAGCCCACCAAAAGTCAGCATGGTCGGGACGATGTTTATCAGGGTGTTCATGATGACCTGGAACCTACAGAGAGCCCACACTGGTTATTGTCACACCCTGGCCACCACACCCTCCCCACCTCCCCAAAGAAAGCCTCCAGAGAGGCTGCAGCCACTGGGCTCATCCCAGGCAGGCTGGGACAAGGCCTTGGTCAGTGCTGGGCAAGCAGAGCACCTCCTGTGGCACAGACCAAGCCCTCCCCAAAAACCCTCTCCCATCCCGCTTTCCTCCTCACCTCTGAATGCTGTCAACAATCCGGATCAGCCTGAGGACTCTCAGGATGAACACAATGTCCAGGATCTGCTGGCTGTTGTACTTCATGGCTGAAAAAAGAACAAAGATTCTTTTATTTTGAAAATAAAGCTGGGAAGTGTTTAGATAAAGTTCTTTCATTTGTTATGACTCTGTCCTTGTTAGACACTATAACAGGGAGCTAAAAAAAAAACCAAAAAACCAAAAGAAAAAAAGAGGAAGACTGGGTTAGTTCTTAGAAACCCTCCAGAAATTCCTTGTCTGGTCACAAAGCCTCTCAAGCCTGAGGTGCTGGCAGAAGGCTGGGGAGGACACCAAGATTCCCAAGGCATGCAGGCTGCTCAAGCTGCACTTACTGGACTTGAGGGTGGCATTGAGAATCGTTGCAGTCAGGGCAGCAAAGATGATGAGGGTATCAAACCTGGCACAAGGGAAGGCACTGCTGTTAGATTTGGGGGACAGGGACAGGAGTGGGGTTTAAACAAGGAGTGACCCCTGCTCCTCACATCAGGGCCAGGCAGCCCTGGGTCAGCTCAGACTCTGGGCACACAGGAGAGCTTTGTCACAACATCCTCTGATTCACCTTAAACACACCCTGGCACAGGAGCTTGGAGCCTTTCAGTCCTTGAGGAGCTGAGCACAGCACTCACCACACACCACACAAACTTCCAGCCCACTCACCAGTTCCAGAACTGGGTTTTGCCGAAGAACTCCCTGGGTTCATAAGTGTAGACCTTCAGGAGGATCTCGATGATGTACAGAGCAAGGAACACCCACTCTGCATAGGAAATGTAGGGGCTTTCCTCATCCAGAGCAATGAAGACAGCATTTATCAGGATGATGGCATCATAAGTCCAAACAAAAGCCCTGCAAGAACCAAGAGGGATCAGTCTGCAGCTCCCAAGAAAGCCAAAGTCACACAGTTGTTTCAGAAGCTCTTTGCCTCCTCTCTCAAAAATTCTTAACCCATCAGTTCTCCTCTAACCTGAGAATTTGGGGGAGCCACTGAAGAGTTTAGTTTTGCTCTTGAAGTCCAAGACAGAATTTGGTTAACAGGTCCAGGGAAATGATTTCTCCCCACCTACTCAGTACTGGTGAGGCCACACTCAGAGGTGCTGGGGGAGGAACCAGGGTGAGCTGGGCTCCCCAGTACTAGAGAGGCCTGAACACACAGAGCTGGTGCATCAAAGGGTCACAGAACTGACAGAACGACAGGACAGTGGAATGTGATGTGTTGGGAGAGCTGGGGTAGTCCAGCCTGACAGGGAGAAGGGTCAGGAGCAGCTCCTGTGCATAAATACCTGATGGGAAGGTGCAGGGAAGATGGAGCCAGACTCTTCTCAGTGATATCCAGTGGAAGCACAAGAGGCAAGGGGCACAAGTTGAAATTCAGGAACTTCCATTTAAACAAAGAAGTTGCTTGGGTTTTTTTTTTTTAACCAGGGGTGATCAAGCACTGGAAGGGGTTGCAGAGAGGTTATGGAGCCTCCATCCTTTGGGGATACTCTAGACCCAGCTAGGATAGCCCTGAGTACCCTACAGTGGCTGACCTTGCTTGGAGCAGGGGGTTCCACTAGCCCATCCCTAGATGTTCCTTGCAACCTCAGCTATTTTGGGATCCTGGGAAGGCTCAGAGGTGAAAGAGAGCTCTAGAGAACTCCAGGACTCCCAGGGCTGACAAGGCAGCAGAACACAGCTCTGCAGCAGAGACTGCTGAGCTAGGAGCAGCTCTAAGTGCAGCACTTTGGTCGTGCATGGCAGGACACAAAGCACAGCCTGATGTCAGCAAAACCCAGCTCAGACAGCGGGGCCTCACCCACAGCCCCAGCTGGTTCCTCCACACTGACCAAGGCAGGCCAGGAGCAGCAGCAGAGCCCTGAGGGTTTATCCTCCCCAGCAGCACAGCCAGGTGAGCCCTGGGCCGTGTCAGAGCTCACCTGTGCCTCACGACGCGGCGCAGGAGCCGGCTGGGCGCAGATCCGTACAGCGCGGGCGCCCAGCGCGCCAGGGGGTGCCTGCGGATCCTCAGCGTCACCACCTGAATGTTGAGCAGGTCTGCCAGCTGCACGAAGGACTTCTTGTCTGCAGCAGAGCACCAGCGTCAGCCTGATCCCATGGCAAACAAACTGTGTCTGCTAAACGCAAACCCGAGCCCACAGGAGTGGCAGCCATCTGGACTCCTTGGTCTCTGCTCCCAGCACAGCCAATCCCAGAGTGGTATCCACCACAACAGGCTGAACTTGGAATTCAAGCAGCTTCTCTGCCTCATCCCTGGGGAACTGGCTCGAGCCACGGGCCAACAAGCACCACAGAAGGATTCAGAACAAGGAGACTGACCCATCTCTCCTGATATTCCCACTCCAGAGGACTGTGTGAGGAGCCACACTGCATCTGATTACAAGGGAGGCTTTCCACATCCTCTGCTGAGAACAGGAGGTCCCATATCCCATGGAGAGCTTGGCCTGATGTCAAATGGCCATGAAGGGCCACTCAGTGTGTGGAACATGGGCTATAGCACAGGCAGCAAGAACAACCTTTGGGGACTCCAGGAATCTGGAGGGAAACAGGAAGAGGGGCCTGGAGACCCCATTCCTGGAGGTGCTCAAGGAATGACTGGAAATGGCACTCAGTGCTCTGGGCTGGGTGACAAGGTGGGGAACAGGCACAGGTTGGACTCTATCTTGGAGGTCTTTTCCAACCTCAATGACTGATTCTGAGTCCCTCTGGGGCCACTACAGATCAAAAACCCCAATGCCAAACCCCTGGAAGGATCAGGGTCCTGGCTCCTCCCCAGTTCCCACTGCTCACCTATGAACCCTTTCTGCTCGTCATCCGAGATGCGCAGCAGCAGCTCCCGGTGGGAATTGCTGGTGTCAGGAGCCACCAGCTTGACCAGCTGCTTCCACCGGGCTTCCCGAACCACCAACTGCTCTCCCTCCTCTTCCTTCAGGAGGTTGAAGGCCTCGATCATCTTGCGGCGCTTCATGTAGGCGAGCTTACGGATCTCGTTCTAGAGAGAGCGCCGGAGTCAGGCGGCTCCAGGTGCCCTTCCCCCTCTCTAACAAATAAACTCATTTTCACAGCACAGAGATGCAAGAAGAGACCCAGGGGAACGGCACTGGACACAAAGCACAGCACAGTTAGTGTGTGTGTGGGTGAGAAATGGTGTGTTTAACAGGCAGCTGTGGGTTCTCCACACCGAGCCCTGGAAGGATCAACAGATTGCTGGATTCTGGGACAACACTGAAAAACCGGAAGGAAAGACAAAGGGAAGCGTCAGACAGGAAGGAGGTGACAAAGATCACGGGATCTGCATGGCCACAGAAGCAAAGAGGATGTGTCCACACATGCTTCCCATCCAGAAGTGAATCCTGCTGAGGGCAGCGGTGGGATCCTCTTCTGCACATGACTGAGCAGAGGGACATCCAGCACTCTGCCTCCTGAGAAAGATCCAACCTCCTCATGGGAGCACCCAGGAATTCCCAGCTTTCCTCCTTTGATTACAAGTCCAAACTGCCCCTACCCATTTTGGGTAGAACAAAAATTCTGATTTACTCTGACCTCCCATCTCCAGTTCCCTTGCTCTCAGAGCACATGCAAAGATGCTATGCAAAAAACAGTTCCCTGCATGGAGACAACATTCCTGAGCTAGGACTAAGCCTCCAAGATAATGCAGAATGAGCTTCTTATCCGTGGGAAACACCACAGAATATTTAATTCAACGCAAACAGCAGAACCCCTAACACCCCAATGATATGAGAAGTGGGTCTGTGCTTGTTGTTTGCAGAACACCAAAGGCAAGAAGCTCTTTCCCCTTCTCAAAGCTTTCCAAGGGAAAGACAGAGGTTCCTGACAGGGAACAGCAGGAAGCCACTGGTCACAAGCTCCTCCAGGCATTACCTTCAGGTGTTTTTTGTAGTTGTTGTAGACCACGGCCAGGAAGAGAGACATGAAGATGTAAGTGTTGACGATGACGAAGGCGATGAAGAACAGAGCGTACCAGGAGCTGAAGTCAAATGCTGGCATCCTAGAGAAGGGGAGAGGGATTGCTGCTTGCCAGACTGACAAAATTGAGGCCACAAGAAAACGGACTACCACGTGGATTTCCAAGTGCTGTTTTGGACTGCCAGATCACACTTGTCAGATAAAAGCTAAACACTGCACTAGTTCAGTTAGAGAACACTTTTCTTCTGCTGAGTTTTCATCCTGGCTTGTCAGGCCCTGACTGAAGGGGTGCAGAAGACAGCACAGAGATGAAATCTCTGCCAGTACAGCCAAATTTAAGAGCAGACATGAAGCAATGCCTTGGCCAGATGCTATTTTTTGGCCTCAGACCCTTGCTGCACTCACATCTGCTTTTCCACTTGCTCTAGGATGAGCAGCATTTTATTTCTCAGTTTAAATTCCCAGGGTCGCTGTGCCATCACAGTTGTGCTGAAGAGATTTCCAGCACATGGATGACTGAGCCCTTCCTCCCTGCCCTACTCCTGACAGCACCTTCCCAGCACACACTACAGTGGGAACTCAGGAGAGACAGGGATGAAAAACCCAACACCCACAGAATTTTAACTCTGCTGTGCAAATTAGAGGCTGCACAGAGAGCCCTGAGAGCATTATGAGAGGAAGATCTGATCATCTACACGTGACATCCACACATGACATCCATACATGACATCTGGGCTGTTTGCTGTTGTCACCAGCACGTAGAGGTCAAACACAATCTCCAGGTAGTTTCTGAAGTAGGGCAAGCCTTCTGCTGTCTGGAGATTCCTAGGAGGAAGAGGACAGCCTGGAGTTAAGCACTGGAATCACATGTCCTGCAACAGGAGCAGTGCTTGCATTCCCTAGGAATTGCTTGGAGTCTGCCCAGAGTATCCCAGGAGCAAAGGAAGTACCCACACCTCTCTCCAAACAGCTTCAGGGCCATGAGGGAGAACATGAGGAGGCTGAACATGAAGAGCAGGAAGACGTAGGTGATCTCCGGCAGCGTGTTGCGGATGCTGCGGAAGGCCCTCCGGATCTGCTGGGACAAGGAAAGTGTTCAGAAGCAATGTGGCACCCCTCCTTCCACTCACCATCCCACCTGGATCAAACCCCTAAACTGGGGTGCAAGAATCTCAGGCCTTTCCTCCTGGTTCTTCAGGGGGGATCCTAGAAGGAAAGGCCCCAGGTACCCATCACAGTGAACTCAGGAGCCAAGGGACAGAGGGCCCCGGGGCACTGCTGAGATGTTCTTGCTGCAGGGAACCAGTCAGGGACAGAAATCCATCACTCCAGGCCACAAAACACATGCTCTGAGCCCAAATGTTGAGCTGCTCCCTCCCCCAGGCCTCCACATCGCAGTTTATTCATTTGTAAGTCAGGACCAGACCAGTCTTGGGCAGCAGGACAAAGATCTCTCCATGCTGAGAGGAATCAGAGTCCAAATCTGGACTACAGGATTGACACTTGTTTACCCAGGGCACTTCCAGAAATCAGTAACCTGGTCCTTGGCTCAGGGAGAAGCACAGGCTTTTTTTTTGTGTGGTATTGTTTGAATCCACCCTTTTGCCCACCTCAAATTATTGCTTCAGGCCACTTCTGAAACAAACCTTCTCTCACAGGATCCTAAATTCTGCCATAAAACCTTTCTGCTAAATCCCCTGGATTGTGGAAAGCAGCAGGCTGTCTGAAAAAACAGGACCCTGGACATCCCACCAGACCTTTTCTTTACCTGGCGACTCTCTGCGAAGTTGATGAGGAAGATGGGCCTCACAATCCTTGACCATCGGATGCTCCTCACATCATAGAGCCTGAGCACCCCATATATGGCCAGGTCTGTCAGGGATAACTGTAGGAGAAAGAAGGAAAGCTCCCAGAAGTAATGCTGGAATGTGTCTAGATAGTGAAGTGTTTGTTGACACAGGAGAGGCACACACATGACAGGCTTGTGACAGCTGGTTGTTTTGGCCATGGCTCACGTATGCCAGGTCTGGGATCCCAGGAAAGCAACATGAAGGGAAAAAAACCCACCTCCCCCGGGCCCAACTCACCAGGATTGCCACCATGATGCAGATGTTCTTGGTGTCCTTCCAGAACACGTTGTGCAGGGTGACTTTGGCAAAGTGTGTCAGCCGGCCGAGGAACACCAGAAGGCACAACACCTCCAGCACTGACGTGGCCTGCAGAGAGAGCAGGGCTCAGCCAGCACAACCAGGAGCAGCAATATTCCTTTTTGCACAATAAAAAACAGGCAGAGCAGTATTTTCAGGCTTCCTTTTGCAGAATTCCCTGCTGCAGCGGGGTTAAAGCCAGCAAGTCTGTGTTTGCTTAGGATTCAAGGAGTACATGGTTCACAATCACACTGGTGCAGGACAAATAAAGGCTGCAGAAAAGCCTGGCCTAAAGTAAAACTCAGCTTCTACTTTCACACACAAGGACTGGACTTGAGTCCCAAAGAAGGCTGGAATTGGTCTCTGAGATGGAGAACAGCAACATGACTTTGTCCACAGTCACATGGGCCATTGCTGGAGGTCACAATGGCTCCCACAGTCCCTGGCCAGCTCCTGCACCTTTTCTGTCCCCATTTCAAACAGATCACAGAATTATAAAGTCACAGAATCATTTGGGTTGAAGGGGACCATAAAGATGATCCCATTCCACACCCTGCCATGGGCAGGGACACCTTCCACAACCCCAGATTGCTCCAAGCCCTGTCCCACCTGGCCTGGAACACTTCCAGGGAAGGGGCAGCCACAGCTTCTCTGGCAAACCTATGCCAGGGCTTCACCATCCTGACAGGGAACAACTTCTTTCCAATATCCCATCTAATCCTGCCCTTTTTCAGTGGGAACCCATTCCCCCTTATCCTGGCAGTCCAGGCCCTTGGAAATAGTCTTTCTCCATCTTTCTTGTTGGCCATTTCAAGTACTGGAAGAGTCAATTAGGTCACTTAAAAGCTTCTTCAGGCTGAACAACCCCAATTCTCTCAGCTTTTCCACACAGCAGAGCTGTTCCACCCCTCTGATCAACTTGGTGACCTTCTCTGGACTCACTCCAACTTTTTATCTCCTTCCTGTGCTGGGGACCTAGAGCTGGATGCAGGACTCCAGGTGGGGTCTCACCAGAGCAGAGGATCAAAGATATCCACAAAAACATCACCATCCCCTGTCTCTTGGCACCTCTGACAACCACTTTGAAGCAAGAAGCCCTTGCTGGCTCCAGCAGCTGCATTTGCTGCTCCTACACCTCAAACTCACCAGGAAGGGGAGCGGATACACAGCAGGTTCCTCAAACAGGGCAAGGGACAGGTTGAGGAAGATGAAGAAGTAGGTTGCTGTTCGCATCATCCAGTGGTTATAGAGGTGATAAAGCCTGGGGGAAGAAGGCACAAGCGCCATAAATAAAGGCTACGGGGCACATGCCCAGGGCATCACCAAATGTGTCCTGAAAGAACAGCACTTGCTGTCCCAAGCAAAGATTTTTGCCAGCAAGGAGTTTGGCAATTCGCTTCCAAATAAGTCTCAGAGCTGATGGACGCTATAGTGCCTTTCAGAGCAGGGTTAAATAACAGAATATTTATTATAGTAAACAAAAAATACTTAACTTGGTTGTGCCACTCCAGCACCTTCCACACAGCTGAGGGCTGACCAAGCCTCCCACACTCTTCATTGCCCCAAAGGCTTGGAAGACTTTGTGTTAGTTTTATTTTCTCCCCTCCAGCAAACTACGACTTTTTAATGTCAATTTCTCATACATACAGATGTGCTGATCCCCGTTTTAAGCATTTCAGCTGAAGTCCAGTTTTTGGCAGCCCACCCATCCACCCTTCTTAGCACCCCCGACTTTTCCAGGCTGTTGCTGTTTGGCCACGGATTCGGCTGGCTCTCCACAGGTGTGGCTGGGGCGCATCCCCCCTTACCTGACGGCCTCCGGAGAGGTCTTGAAAGGAATATTCCTGTTGTACTGCGCATCGGAGACAAACGCCGCCGCCAGCAGCAGATCCTGGCGAAAACACAACACAGCGTGTGAGGAGCTTCGGGGAAACCCCGCGGAGTTACTGAGGGGAGGGAGAAGGGAGGGAGAAGGAGGCGAGGGAGCCTCGGGGAGCCGCGGGGCGAGGCGCTACCTGCGCTGCCGCCTCGGCCATGGCGCGGGCGGACGCGGCGCCTCCCCGACCCCGCCGCCTTTAACNGGCGGGCCGGGCGCGCCGCCGCTTCCTGCGCTGGCGGCAGCGCTACCTCCAGCGCCGCCTCGCCGCCGCGCAGGAGAAGCTGGAAGCGGCCTGAGCGCCGGCACCGCTCCGGGCTGCCCCCGGCTGCGGGCTCCGGGCGGCTCCTCCGGCGGATTCGGCTCCTCCGAGCTCCGGTGGGCGCTGCCTGAGGCGCTGGAAACGGGTGAAGCGCTGCTGGGGAAGGACAGCGTCCCTGGGATAGCAGGGCTGCCGGCTGGACAGCATCCGTGGAACAGCGGGAAGGACAGCATCCGTGGAATAGCAGGGCTTCTGGGGAAGGACAGCATCCGTGGAATAGCAGTGCTGCCAGAGAGGACAGCATCCACAGAACAGCAGGACTTCTCTTCTGCCCTTCGCAAAGCAAGATCCCAAACTGTGTCAGACTAACCTAACAAAGAGCTGAGGATATGCAAGCAGCGATCCCCAACCTGGAATGGACTGCTCAGGGAGGTTTGGAGTCCCCGTCCCTGGAGGTGTCCAAGGAAAAACTGGACGTGGCACTCAGTGCTCTGGGCTGGGTGACAAGGTGGGGATCGGTCATGGGTTGCACTCGATGATCTCGGAGGTCTTTTCTAAGCTCAGCGATTCCATGATTCTCGGATTTCCGTATCTCAAAGGGTTGTCTGCACTTGTCCAGCTATAAACCTGCTCTTCTGCCCTTTCCAGGAAGCGCTGCCAACACAATAAACTAGTAAAAGTCATCGCATGGTGCTCCTAGGTGTTTATTTCTGGAATAAATGTGAAAACGTGCCTTATGGGCACCTGTAACAGGTCCCATTATGGGTGTGCATGGGGACAATTGAGTGATGAAAGAGCTCATGCGTTGGCTGGGTGAATGAACAAGTGAAATAAAGGAGTAAGAATTCCTCCTGGCACTTTGGATAAGAAATTATGAAGGTAGCTGTAGCAAATTCCTTCTTCCCATTGCTAGAGAATGCCAGGAGAAGGAGTGCTGGGGGATTCATTGCAGGCTGCTGGCTTTCAGAGGTATTACGGAATTCTCAAATCTATGGGGGGGAAAAAGCACTGCCCAGAGCCCCTTAAGGCTTGGTCTTGATCTTGGACCTCCTTCCCGTCCCGATCCTGCCGTCAGATTGGGCGGTCTCCAGAGGTGCCTTCCAACCCCACCTATTCTGCGATTCCGTGTCTGGGATCACAAAACGCCACCTCGTTTGTCCCCAGATCAGCACCGCGGGGGCTCTCGGGGGTGCGAGGGAGCTTTCAGAGCTCGGGGCTGTCGGGGCCGGCCGTGGGGCACGGAGCGCTGCCGGCCCCGCCCCGGGCCCGTCATCCGGCGGCGCCGGGGCTGTCCCGTTGCCCGGTGACGATGTCGGAGCGGCGGGCGCGGGGGCCGCTGCAGCGGGTGCAGCGCCGGAGCCGGGAGCTGCGGGCGCAGGTACCGGGCTTGTACCGGGGATGTGCCAGGGTTGTACCGGGGATGTACCAGGGGCCAGTCCCGGGGTTNTGTCTCTCCCCCCCGGCCCTGACCGCCCCGTTCCCGTTGCAGGTAGAGGCGCTGCGGGCGGAGAGCGCGGCCGCAGCCCCCGGACAGCGGGAAGCCCTTCGGCTGAGGTGAGGGCGATCCCGGGCCCCATCCCGAACCCCATCCCGGGCCCCATCCCGACCCCCATCCCTCCATCCCAGCCCCCTGGCGCTGCCCTCACCCTCCGCTCTGGTACCCTCAGCAGTGTTCGTTCCCTCCGTGCCTTTTCTCTCCGAATTGTACAGCTTTCTCCCTGCCATTCCCTCTCCTGTTTTCCAGGCTGGCTCTTTCCCAGCCCTCTGGGGCTGAGGACGGTCTGGAGAAGGAAGACTGAGGGGGGCTCTCACCAATCCATATAATATCTCCAAGGCAGGTGCCAAGGGGATGGTGCCAGGCTCTTTCCGGTGTTCCCAGCAACAGGTTGAGGAGCAATGGCCATAAATTAAAACACAAGATCCACTTCAACATGAGGGTGGCAGAGAATTGGAAGAGCTGCCCAGGGAGGGTGTGGAGTCTCCCTCTCCGGAGACATCCCAAACCCACCTGGATGCATTCCTATGTCACCTGCTGTGGGTGATCCTTCCTGGGCAGTGGGGTTGGACTGGATGAGCTCCAGACGTCCATTCCAGTCCCAGCTATTCTGGGATTCTGTCAAATGCTGCTGTTTGGGCTTGGAATTCTCAGCCTGAAGGGACACACAGCACCTAAAATGACACCTTTCAGTCAGCAGGTGTGGTTTGGGTCAGAGTTTTAAGAAAATACCATCTGCCTGTCTTGCTTTCAATGCAGATGTACACAGCTGAAGGAATTGGTGGAGGAGAATACAAACGCTCTCCATGCTTTGAAAAAAGTAAGTATGGAGATTAATTTGTGGTTTTCTCCAAAATTCACCGTGGAAAGTGTTTAAAGAAAATCGACGTTCCATTTTAGATGCCTCAGGGCAAGAGCAGTGCCCAGCTCTGCACAATCCCTGCTTGTCATCTCTTCAATTTATATTTTTTATATCCATTTACATAATTTAAAACTCAGTTTAATGCTTTATTTTGTCCAAGTCCCAGGTGAAAACTTAACAGAGAATTTCACCTTGGCAGAGTGAAAGGGTAAGAAAATTGTCACTAGAGAGGGAGTAACAGCAGCCCAGGAAGGGGAAAACTTGTAAGGCATGTCTGGAAAACTTAATTTATAGAGGGACTTTGATTCTTTGAGCAATTTATTGGGGAACTTTTGATTTTTTGGGGTATTTGTTGGGTTCTCTGTCAGGCTGACGAGCCTGCACCGGTGGGGAATTACAGCCAGAGGAAGGAAGAGGAAGAAAAGCTGTTGCTAAGACTCTCCCAGCAGCTGCAGAAACTCCTTCTTGTCTTGGATCAGGATAATGTGACAAAGAATTATACAGGGTGAGTAGCTTAAACATACAAATGCAACTGGTTTTTTAAAGGATGGCTGGAATGGGCCTTGAAAAACCATTATCTCACCCCCTTAATTAGCTGAAAAATAAGAGAAGGATAAAAATAGAAATGCTCAGGAGAGAAGTCATTTGTGACTTGCTGGTATTTTCTCAGGGGGCTGGATAGTGGCTGGAATGTAAGGTTTGGAGGAGTTTCTTCAGGACAGAGGGCAAAACAGAGGAATGAAAATGTTGTATCTGAATAATGGCCTTGCAGAGGCTTGACAGCATTTCAGAAAGTTTGGTGGGAATTATACTGAAAAATAGTTTGATTTGTTTTGGGTAGGGGTGAGGAACACCAGAAAGGCCCTCATGCAGAAGAGGGAAATGAAGAAGAGGAGGAGAGTGAAGATGAAGAAAGTGAGGAGGAAGACACTGAAGAAGAAGAAGATGAAGAGAAGTTGTTGGATGATCCAAATGTTACAGAATGTGTTGCTGTTGGGAACTTTGATGCCCAGCAGGAAGGGGATCTCACATTTGTGGTAAATATCTCTCTGTAAAGGGTTTTTACTGCAGATCACTCTGAGTTAAGCAGTAACTATAATGAAATCCTGTGCTTTTGGGATTCAGCCAGCTGTGGGATTTGGGGAGAAATTGGAGTTAGGTCCTGTTATCATTTAAATATTTGCTTGTTTTTTTGTCTGCCCCTTCCTCCAATGCCAAAGAAAGGTGAAATCCTGCTCATACACGACAAGAGGGAGGATGGCTGGTGGGTAGCTGAGAATTCCAAGGGGGAGAGAGGCCTCGTTCCCAGGACCTACCTTGCGGTGGGTGTGCTGCAACCTCTGTCCTAATCTCACCTCTGCTCTTTTATATAGATTAATGATCTATAATTAATGATCTGGTCACAATGCCATGTGGTGTTTGAAAATAAAGCCAGTTATTTGGAAATAACTCCGTGTTTTTGTCCATGGGGCTGGAGGTATCCATCAAAAGCAGCATTTCTGTTAAGCATTTCTCTGCCTTGTAAAGTTGTGGCAGAGAAGTTTGTTGAATATCAAAGTCAGAATCTTTGTCATTTAAAGGTCAACTCTGAAGATTCCAAGCTGCTGTGGATTGATTTGGGGTTTTAATAATTTATCTGAAATGGGAGTCCATGTAAACGTGGGACAATTTTCTGCATCACAGACAGAAAATCTCCTTTTCTAAACTTATATTGATATGGGTTAATATTAATGTGGTTGGAGAAGGCTTTTTTAAGAACAGAACTGGGAAGAAATCAAGCCTTTTGCCATTTTAAATGTGAATTCCAGGTTCCTAAGGTAGAGGAAGAAAGCCAGGAGGAGTCAGAAGAACAGATAGAAGTGGTGGATGAAACAGCAGATGGAACTGAAATTAAAAAAAGGTAAATGGAATGTCTCAGATATGGTTGTGAAGCTGCTGCTATTTGGAAACAGAGCAATATTTAGTGGCTAAATTTTTGTTCACATGAGGATTTACTATAAATCCCTCTGTTTTCTTCCAGAACAGATTCCCACTGGAATGCTGTTCGAGCCATTGTAGAGGTAGGTGCCCCTCTTACAGTGCAGCTTCATGTGCCATAATCTTCATTATTTTGGAGACAAGCTGTGCCTTTTCCCAAACACTGTGTCTCATATCAAAGACCATTGTTCTTAATTAACATCTGTGTTTTGGGAGTTTTTGGTAGCAAGAAATGCCACAGAAATGCTTCAGAAGAGGTGACTGATATGTCAAGTTTCTGGTTCTAAACAGAGCTGTAAATCAGGATGAAATTTGCTGTTAAATAGCAGGAACAGTAACATCCTTTTTCCTTTTTTTTTTTACTAGAATGACACTGTGGAGGTGCTGACCACCACAGGGGCAGTTCCTGCAGGATTTCGCCCATCCATGCTTTTCCAGCTCTTAGAGGAAGGTAGGGATTTCACCTGGCAGGATTCTCAGGTCTCTGTGGTGGCTTTCTCACCTTGGTCACCAGCCTGTTGGACCCCAATCCATACTGCTTAATTTTAATTAATTGGCTAACTGGCTGTATTTGACCCATATTTATCAAATTATTACATATTTATCAAATTATGTATACGATATTTTTTCCCTTAAATTTTAAATTATCAATGTGAAGTCTTGACAAATTTCCTCATGATTTCAAAGAGTTTCCTCTTCGGAAGTTTGTTCCTGGAGACTTTGCAGGAAATGATGATTTTTAAAATTTTATTTAAACTTCCCTTTTTCTCAAAGGTCTTTTCCAGTCTCTTCACCAAATATATTAAGATATCTCATGTTTTGTTAGTCTTTCTGTTTAAAGCTGTTTAATCTCTTTTTAAAATTAAGTTATTGTGCTTTTGAGATGAAGTACTTCAGAACACTCACAATGTCATGGCAAATAATTCCATAGTTTTGTTTAGTCAAATATTCAACTGGACATGAATTTTAGGTGTTGTCCTTTTTGGCACAATAAAGATAATTTGAAAAACAAAGAGTTTTTAAATTTACTCTTGCTGTAGGTGAAGAATTTCGAGCAAGTTACTATTTGCAGCCTAAGCTTACTCCATCCCAGCTGGCTTTCAAAGACTTGGTGTGGAACTCTGAGAGAAATACTGTGAGTATTGCTGCCAAGGGGGACACAAACTTTATTCGCCTTCTTTCCTTTTGGCTAGTGGTGATGTCTTAATTGGCACCATTTCTGGTGCAAATATTTCTTCTGTCTGTCCCCCTAAAACATCCCTGGGGCAGAGCTAAAGAAGAAATCCTGCTGCTACCGCTGCACTGGGTTTGTGGTTGGGAGAATGACCTCGGTGCATAAACACAAAATGAGACCACGTGCAGAGGGGCCTGTAGGTTTAATCCTCCTTCTGCTGTATTTCAGATCCATCCTAGACCCACCAGAGTGTCCCTGATTGTCACTTTGTGCAGCTGCAAGATGATCCCTCTCCCTGGAAGCGGCGTGCGGGTCCTCAGCCGGCATGTCCGGCTCTGCCTCTTCGATGGCAGCCGGGTAAGGAGCGTGTCTGCTTCCCAAAAAGGGACTGCAGGGGGTTTGGAACTTCCAGCATCCTTCAGGTTCTGCTTCCTCTCCATGTCACTCAGAGACACACACACACCCTGCCTCCCAAGCTGCTTAATTTATGCTCAGGTGAGCCTGGTTTGAGCCCACTCACCCAGAAGAACGGAACTGAATGATAAAACAGGCCAGACTGCATTGATGGGCATTGGGCATGGCCAGGCAAGCACACTCAGCCCTGCTTCCCACCCTTGGTGCTCCACAAGGCACTTGGACCCCTCCCTTTTTCTGCCTTTGGTTTCTCCCCCTCTGCTTTCCTCTCGTGGTAAATCAGGTGCAGCCCCAAAATGCCCCAGAGCAGTGTGAGGTGAGCCGGGGAGCTGCTCCTGACTCAGGGTGACAGTCACACCCTGCCCTGGGGCTCAGGGCTGTGCTGGGTGGCCCTGGGAGGGGCTGGGGCGGGAGCTCCATTTCTCTGAGTCCCTAATTTGGGGTCCCCCACCTGCCATTGTGCCTCCTGGCTCCTTTGTGTTCCTGGCAATGAGTGTTTCCTGGCTGATCTGTCTCCTGGGATGGGCCTGGGAGCAGCTGGGTCAGGGTCAGATTCCTCCACGTGCCTTTGATCCTCTCTTCCTTTGTGTGTGTGCAGAGCAGCTTTTTGTAAAAAACACAACCCTGATTATCCAGCAGTTTTCTTCCAGTTGTCTTTGTTGTGTGCAGTGTTGGATCCATCTGGGATAACCCTGCATTTTCTGAAAGGGCTTTCCAGAAAAACTTACCTTAGCATTTTTCCCCACTTTAGGTGCTGAGTAACATTCACACAGTGAGAGCCACGTGGCTGCCTAAAAATCCTCAAATTTGGACCTTTTCTCCAAGGGTAGGTGACAGAGCCCCTGGCTGTTTACAGCTTCTTCCTTCAGTGTCACTAAAGTGTTCCTTGGTGGCACAGCTGTGCTCCATGGAAAGACAATAAAGGCAGCAAACTTTTGACTGGAACTGGTTCTCTCCTCATTTTTATATGCAGTGGGATTTGGTCTGAGATCTTGTGTTGGGTGAGGGATGTGCTTGATGGCCTTTAAAAATCAAGATTTTTTGGGTTTTATAGGTACATTAACTTTTTTTTTTCCCTCCCTCTCTCTGAATCAGGTGATGGGCATCTTACCCAGCTTGCTTGATGGTGACTCTTTTGTCAGGTCCAACTCCCTGTCTTCAGACATTGGGATCTTGTTTGAGCTTGGCATCACATACAAGTGCAATGTGAGTGTGGGGAGGTGCAGTGGAAATTGCTCCAAGGGCAGGTTTATAAAGGGAACCAGCTGTTCCCAGTTAGAGAATTGGACTAGAGAATATCCCTCATTAGAGAACAGGATTAGAGAATAGGATTACCTGGAAGGAGCCTACAGGAAAGATGGAGAGAGACTTTTCACAAGCTCATGTAGTGATAGGACAAGGGGGAATGACTTCCCACTATCAGAGGGCAAGGATAGATGGGATATTGGGAAGGAATTCTTCTCTGTGAGGGTGGGGAGGCCCTGTCAGAGGTTGCCCAGAGAAGCTGTGGCTGCCCCTGGATCCCTGGAAGTGTCCAAGGCCAGGTTGGACGGGGCTTGGAGCACCCTGGGACAGTGGAAGATGCCCCGTGGCAGGGGGTGGAATGAGATGATCCTTAAAATTCCTTCCAACCCAAACTATTCTGGGATTCTCTGATGGGAGAATATCCCTAATTAGAGAATAAAAATCCTTCTGACTCATGGACATGAGTGTCCCTGTACCACCACTGAAATAACTGTGCCCAAGATCCCATGCCACGGGATCACAATGGACTAGTTCTCCCTTCACTCCTGCAGTTTTCCATCTCTGTGATTTATTTCAGACTAATGTTCTGTACAGTGGGAAAAGTAAAGTTTTAACTGTTTCAGCAGCATGGACAGTGGTTTCCAGCTCCAGTTTAGACAGATAGAGCCTGTCCATCTGGGATATACTGCTGGAAGGCACAACAGGTAGTGAGACAATAGATGGTAAAGCCAGATAAACTACCCTCAGAGAAGGCAGATGGTGATTTTTGAACAAACAAGGGTGAAAAAGGAAAAGGGGATAGCTACAACAATTTTCACGTGGTTGCTGTTATTAATTGTGGTTCAGTCACTCATTCTGGGTCAGCTGCTCAAATAATTTACATTTCTCTTTTTTTCTAGTCAACAGGTGAAAGAGGAGAGCTGAGCTGTGGCTGGGCCTTTCTGAAGCTTTTCACTTCCAGTGGGATTCCTGTTCCTTCCAAGTGAGTTTGTTGCCTTTTCCTGCTCTCCCTGTATTTACACACAGATGTATATACATCTGTTTGAGACTGAGAGTAAAGCTCATCTTTCATACTTACACACTGCTGGGGCAGGGGACATCCAGACCAGTCCTTTATGATTCTGGCTTTTCTTTGCTGCATTATCACTTTCCCAGGTGAAAACTGGGACACTGGTTCCCAAGACCTGGAGTCAGGTAGGAGTTGTTGTGAATGAATCTCTCACTGCTCTTGGAGTGTGAATTATATTTTGCAGCTGATTTATGATTAGTGGGCCCAGTCATCTGAAAGAATAATAAAGTGTGTATATTTTTATTTTATTGAATGTAGGAAAACTTGTTGTTTATTCACAGAAATAAATCATTGTAGCTCAGACTTTCAAGACTTGGTTTTTGCCCAATATTGGTAGACATATATATATATTGTGTATATGTATTCTGAATTTATCTGGGTTACAGCTCAAAAAAAAAATACCCACAGGACACCTCTACTGTTCTAGAACTGTAAATATCTTCTAAGTCTCATTTTTAAAATATTGTTCTACTATTTCAATAAGTGAGCATGGTATTACAGATTAAATTTCATGCTTATTTCAGCAGTGGCTTACTCTTGGCAGAACTGGGGTTACATTATTCTTTAACAAATTTAAAATATGGAAGATTTTAATTGTTGAAGTGGTGATTCCTCAAAACCATTGTATTGAAACAATTGCTAAATTCCATACAAGAAATATATTTGAGCTGTGGAAAGAAAGAATGTTGTTAATGGCTTTTAAAATAATTGACCTCCCAGTACAATTAAATTCCAAAAATAGTTGAATTCCCAATATCATACAGGCTTCAAATTTATCTTTTTTGGCAGGATGCATGAGCTGGTCCTGAGTGGTGGAACTCCCTATGAGAGAGGCGTTGAGGTTGACCCATCAATATCGAGGAGAGGTGTGGCTTCTTTTCAATATAATATAAACATAATAATGTGATTAATGCTGCATCTCCTTCCAAAAAAAAAAAAAAAATAGAACACACAAACCCAAACCACAGCCTGGTTTGCGTTTGTGTTTTCTATTTTTGCATGTATTTCATTATTTATCTGCTTTTGCCTTGGCTGTGGTGAGCTGGGTGGTACCAGGCTAACTAAACTCGAAAGAGTTCTCAACCCACTGAAGTGCCCATTTTTGTAATATGATTATTACTGTTGTTTCAAACTGACTGTTTGAATCTGGGCTGTTTATTCCTGCAGCAGGCTCTGGGGTTTTTCAGCAGTTTATGAGCCTCAGGAAGCAGCCTGTGCTTCTGGTGAAAGTGAAGTCACCGAGTGTGCACTCAAAAGACATCCTGAAGTGAGTCCTTGTGCTTCCATAAAGTGAAAAAGTATTCCAGATAGCCTGGAGAAACCTGCAGTGTTTGCAATGAGCACCTCAACTGCTGTCCCTTATTTTCCCAACAGTTTTCTCCCTGAAACATTAGTTGGGGGCATGTGCTACATCCATCTCCTGGTGTTCTATCGGCAGATCCTTGGAGATGCCCTCCTGAAGGACAGGATGAGCATGCAAAGCACAGGTGAGCACTGGAGGAAGATCAGGTTCATCCAGGGAATTACTCTTGCCAGGTCTTCCTTTGGTAAGAGATGTTTTTGGCACTCAGGCTAAATTACCCTCTTTATTTTTAGTTTTTAATTATTATTTACTTACTGACAATAGGGAGAGACAGAAGTTGGACAATTCTGTTTTTAGAACTCAGTGTCTTGCCCTGATTATTCAACAGAACTAATGATAGTTCATAGCCTTCTCCATTTTAAAACAAACTTGAAATATGGAATATTTACATTTCTTAACTGTACTACATATGAATTTCTATAGGTGAGAACTGCCACCTTACCTGATTTGATCTGCATAATTTAGGACAGTAGGTCAGGATGATGACCTCTCCTGGAGTTAAATTGCATCCCTTTGGATTCAGACTTCATGTGAAGTCATTGCAAGGCTTTATCCCAGGAGTTGTTCTGGTAGCTGTGCAACTAAAGATTTCTGTTATTTCAAAATCCACCATCACTTTAGGAATAGACAATTGAAAATGTCTTTTCTCCTTCCCAGAAGTCATCAGTCCTGGCTCTCTTCCCTGAAATGTTTGGGCATTAGTAAATGCTTCATGTTTACCAAACAGCTTCAAGGTGAAGGGACAGTGTACATTCAATATTTGAAATCACACAATGAAGAAAACATTTCAGCCAAAATCCTTCTCTCCATCACTTGGAATCTTATCCACAGTCTCATAAAGTAAAATAATCACAGGAGCAGAGTGATTTCTCATGGAAGTGACCCAAAAAGCACCAGGACACGTGTGCAGTGGGATATGTGCTCCACTGGGAAAATTCACTGTGCACTTGGTCTCTGGTTCTCCTAAAGTGCCACACCAGGCTGAGGTGGAACCCAAGTGTGTTTATCCATAACATCCAAACTAAGTAGCACAATTGCAGCTGTGTATAGAAAAGACAGGTGCAGAAATGAGGGAAAACACCTCTGGCAGGTAAATCAGGAAGGACTCATGTTTGATGGCATTCCCAATAAACAGCACTGGGGTTTGTGTGTCTCCTCTCCTCTCTCAGCCACTGAGAACTGGCTGCAGTCAGAACAGGTTTCAGGGAGTTCTCCTACCTTCCCTGCTCTGGAGAACTGTCACAGCTCATTTTCCCTTTGGAATAATCTGACAGGAGGGGATGTGCTGAATACATGGATGTGCCAATACTTTGAAAACTGATTCTTCCTTAACCTTGAATGTGTTTGTTTTCTGTTTCAGACTTAATCTGTAATCCTGTTCTAGCAACTTTCCCTCAACTCCTGGATCAGCCAGACCTGATGGATGCACTTCGGGTATGTTACCTTGTCAGGACTTCCAGGCAAAATTTGAGCTTTTTTTTTGTCCTGGGAGAAGACAAAGTTCTCCAACCTTGCTCTGATTTTACATTTCATTTTAGAGTGCCTGGGCAGACAAAGAAAGAACATTGAAGAGAATTGAGAAGGTAACAAACTACAGTTTTTTCTTTCCATATATTCAGGGTAATTCCACCTAGCTGCTCCCTGGCAGTGCAATTGCTGCTTAGCTTTTCCTCTCACTGTACATCTGTTTAGAAAATAGAGATATGTAAATGCAGTTCTTAACATTTCTCACCCAGATTTATAACAGTGAACCAGGAGCAGGAGGAAAATTAAATGAACTTGTAACTTTTTATTTCAGTGTTGTTAGGGGGGTACCTGTTACAGGTTGGTACCCAGAGTGGCTCCCTGTCAAGATGTGCTTCCAACAGTCAGCACATCTTGGATACAAAAAGGGGCTGTGTATGCCCACAAAATCGTCTTCCCTCCTCCAAACTCTGAGCTTCAGTCCTCCCACAATCTACCTGGGAAAAGGCCCCCTAAATTCCTGAAATCTCCGTACCCCAGAGAGTTGTAATCCATGTTTTGGCACATAGACAACTGGAGAATTAACCTGGTTGTCCCTGGGCTCACCCAGACCTTGTCCTACATCCTGTCCCCTGGACAGAGAGCAGCTGCCATTGAATGAGACAGCCATTGGCTCTCAATGCTGGATTTCCTGGAAGCAGCAGTGGGATATTTCATTCCCTGTGCATGCTCCTGAATTGATGCACAAGCATGGCTCCCCGTTTACGCAGAACAAACACCCGCTGAGTCAGAGCAGCTTTTTCAGGGCCATTCATCCAAAAGGAGAGCAGATCTGCTCACGGAATTGGCACCTCCCCGGGATCCCAGAACCATCCAGTTCTACCTGACTGGCATGTGCCACTCCCACAGGAGGATTGCTGCCTGCTGAATGCTCACTCCTCGCGTGGTTCCATGAGGCTGAGCTCTGAAATGCTTCCTGCCAGGCACAGCGCTCCTGGGGCTGGGACACTCTGGACTTGGATCTTTCCCATGTGTTTGGTAATTGACCAGGCTGATCCTTTGTCTCTGGGTTTTCCAGACTGATCTTCACAGGGGAGCACACAGGTCACACCATGCACCAAGAGTGAGACAGCAGTGCCCAGGGGCAGCATCACCTCTGGCTCCAAGGAGTGGGATCAGAGTCACGCTCCGCCTAGGACAGCAGGGAGATGAGAGGAGTTTGGGCTTCCTCTTTGGGCAGGGAGGATGTGGCAGTGCTTTTAAGAAATATAAATACCCCACAGCAAAGGGCTCTCAGTGCCTGTAGTTTGTGGGAAGGCTGGCGGAGTTCAGGTTTGTGGATATGCTGGAGGCTTATCCAAGATAACGGATGTGTGTTTAGGGAGGTCAAATCTCCTTCCATTGTTTTCCTGGGAACTGGGAGTGAGTTGTTTGGGTTTTTTCCCTTGTACAATACTTTGGAAAAGTGCTTGGCAACACCACGTGTTTGCACTGAGGTATTTTCAAACACTGTTCTCTGCAGAGAGATCAAGAATTCCTGAAGTCTGCATTTGTCCTGGTGTACCACGACTCTGTGCTCCCTCTGCTCTGCTCCACGTTCCTCCCCAGCTACAGATGGGCTGAGGAAGAGGTGGAATTGTCTCGCTGGAAGGTGATCCATGACTTCCTGAAAAGGAGCCGGGAGAAGGATGGTGCCCTGGACTACCTGCTGTCATCAGAAAACACCCACAGAGCCTTTGACATCTCAGAGGTGGCCTACGATTTCTTAGGAGAAGTGAGGAAAAACAACCCTGGAGAATGAACAATTCAGGCTCTCTAAGGACGTGGTAACAATAAAATTAAATTCTTACCAAAGAGATTGTGTAGGAGCTGAATTGTAATGGATATTTTGGCACAATTAAGATTTTGAGGGAGATTAAAATTATCTGTTTATCTACTGGAAATTGTATTTTAAATTTTTAACTTTGCAGTGTTAAACAAGGCTCCGGTTGCCTGGTACTACCTGCTGTAGCCATGTCAGAAGTCATATTTTGCCAAATCTGAGGTAGCCCTCTTCTCCTCTTGTGCAGCTTCCAATTAATTTCCAGTGTTGTTTTAATCAGGGTGAACAAAAGACTCTTTGTCCCAGTCCCCCAGCAGCCTTGGGAGCAGGGAAGGGAAAGATCAGCGATCTTTAAGAATGCTGCTGGGCAAGGACAGCCAGCTTAGGGGAAGAATCCTCTCTTGCCCAACCAGTGACCAGCAGGCTGCTCCGTTTTTAGACTGTTTGCTGTTCCTCTCCCCCACTCAGGAGAAGGCTGGGCTACTCCCAGGAATGTGCCTGACCCAATACAAATAGGGTATAGCTGGTGGGAATCCTGGGAATGCTGTGTTTCCCCAGGATTATTTCCTCTGCTGACCCTTGAGCGCCTTGTGACCGCAGGCTGTGTACTGTCCATTCCCAGGGGGAAGTGATTAATCCACTTCCTCTGTAGTGCTGGAGCATCTGGATGCTTCCTGCAGGGTGATGGGGACATTGCCACCGAGTCACCTGGATTTAAGCCCAGGCCAGGCTCAGTTTTGTCTGGCGAGATTTGAAACAGGATTTTTGAAAACCTCCACTGCACGGAGCCAAAAACCAGCTCCCACTGGAGTATCTGTAAAATGGAGCCTCCAGAAATATCACAGAACACTTCCCCCAGCCTAGGAAGCGCTCAGAGACATGGATTTGATCTTTGTTCTGTGTTGTGCAAGAGCTTGGCATAGAAGCCGAGTTCCTGGGGCATCACCTGTCTCGCCTAGCAGAGCTGGGATAACTCACTGGGACAGTGTCTTCCTCCTGCTGTAGCCCATTGCCCGGGTTAGTGGGGTCATTCTGTCCTCTCTGGGCCACCAGGCAGAAGTGCCACCCCCAGCCTCTCATCCCACCCCTTATCTGGGAGTTCTGGGGCCAGGCAGAGTGCACTGGATGAGACAGCAAGTGCTTCCCAAATCCAAACTGCATTTGCCAGGAGGCAGAAATTCCTGTAGCTCCCCTTCAAACCTTACTGGGCACTTGGGAGCACACTGCCAAACCTTCCTGGTGTGTTTGTAAAATTTACCTGCTAGTTTAACAGAATCATAAGGTTGGAAGAGACCTTCAAGATCATTGAGTCTCCAACCTGTTCCCTGACACCTCAACTAAACCACGGCACTGAGTGCCACATCCAGTCTTTTTTTAAACACATCCAGGGATGGTGACTCCACCACCTCCTCGGGCAGACCATTCCAGTACTTTATCACTCTTTCTGAAGGCTGGATGTGCCTGGAGGGTGTGGATGGGTCTGACGTGACAGCGGAGCAGAAACCTGAACAGAAAGGGGAGGAGTCAACAACAGTGGAAGCAAAAATATTTCAGGATTGAAAGCGTGCCAAGAGAACTGTTTGCAGGAAACATTTCTGTTCCGGCAAGGTGTAAGAAGTTTTTTTCTTCCCCCTCCAATTAATGACCTTGCATTGGTGCACGGTGGGGCCGGGGTCCCGCTCTGTCCCATCGCGGCTGGCAGTGGGATGCACAAAGCCGCCGCAGTCTCGGGCGGTGCCAGGGGCTCGTCGGGCCGGGGCAGCGGCGCGGTGCCAGCCCGGGCCGGTTCCTGTGCTTACGTCCCGCGGGCGTGTCCCTTAAATCCCGCACGGGAGCGGCACGGGGCAGGCAAGCGCCAGCGGAGCCGAGCGGAGCGGTGTCAGCGGAGGAGAGATGGCCTCGGTGGGTCCCTCCGCAGCCTCCACGCAGCCCGCCCTGCCCTCCGGACCCGCCGTCTTCAAAACCATCCCCTACGCCTTCATCCTGCCGGAGATCGTGAGTATGCCTCGCTCCTCTGCCTCATGGAACCCACTCCTAAAATCCCCTGCAACCATCCTGAAGGCATCGTGACTGGGAAGTGGCATCTTGTCTTTGAGCTTATGCCGAATGCACGAAGTATTCCTGATGGGGTTTTTAGGAACAGTTTGAGGACAGGGTACACTCGGCTCCATCACAGCCTCTGTGAGGGTCACTGGCTGCCTGGGGCTGGGAGAGGCTGAAGAGCTGCTGGCTCGTCTAGGGCAGACTAGCAGCTCTCGTTATCATGAAGCAGCTCTCATTACCTTGTAGAAATGGCTTGAAAATCAAGGGAATTTTCCTCTCTGTATCAAGTCGTTCCAGGGATTGAAGGCAATTGGGCGCCTGGTAATGTGTGATGACATTCCATGATTCTTTCAATTGCTTCTGGGTCCAGAGGGCACCCAGTGGGACTGGCCAAGATTGCACCTGATGTACTTTGTCATGGTGCACGGGGCTGGCAATGCACACACCCTGTGCTCCACAGACACAATCCCTGCTCGTGGTGGAGGGCTCGGCTCCCTGCTGCAATTCCAGGGGTTTCACTCACCGCAGCTGGGATGCAACAGGGTGGCATGGGCTCATCCCGATGACCCCGTGGGTTTTTTGTGCTCAGTAAATATTTTGGGTGGATCCAGAGTGAGCATCTCCAGGCTGGTGCATGGAGCTGAGAGAAGACTTCCTTGTGCTGTGATTCCAAGCCCCGAAGATTAACGAGCGGGCAGGGCTGGGTTGAGGCAACCACTCACTTTTCCCAGATAAAAGCACATTTTCTGGCTTCTCCACCAAATCCCTCAGGGTGAGACATTTCCTTGTGTGCAAGGCGGCAGCAAACCCTTCCTTATCGTGTGAACACTCATTTCCCATGAGTTTTCAGGGAAATCGGTGCCAACTTGCTTGCTTGTTTCCCAGAGCACTGGGATGCTCTGGGAAAGATGCAGGGGTTCCGCTGGCTGCTGCAGCTGGCCTGGGAGGGAGGCGAGGAGGGAACTGGGGAGGAAAAGAGCTTTTCCTCATCCCACACTCATCAGCGGCGCCTGTTTGTCCCCGGCAGGTCTGCGGGACCTGGGTGTGGATCCTCGTCGCTGCTACCTCCGTCTCCTTGCCGCTGCTTCAGGGATGGGTGATGTACGTGTCCCTCACCTCCTGCCTCATCTCCCTGCTGCTCCTCTTAAGCTACCTCCTCGGCTTCCACAGGAACAGTGAGAACTGGAAAGTGCTGGTAAGGAGGGGATGGAACGTGGGCAGATGTTGGCAGCAGCAATGTGGGCGCAGGACCACCATGGCTGGTGACCCAACAACCCTTTCTTCCTCTCACCTTGACTGGAAAGTCCAGGGGAGCTCTGCTGTAAAACCACCGCCTGGGAGGGTTCAGTCCCAGGCCTGTCCCCCTTTGGGGCACTCACAAGTGCCTTGTTTTGCAGGACAGTTTGTACCATGGCGCCACGGCCATTCTGTACATGAGCGCCGCTGTCCTGCAGGCCAACGCCACCATCAACTCTGAGACTGGCGTCAACGCGCCGCTCAACTACCAACTCAACTGCGCCGCAACGGTGAGTGCAGAGCACCCTGCCGGGCTGCAGGACACACAGTTACCCCTGCAAGGGCAACAGCACGTGCTAAAGCCACTGCAGAGCAACCCCAAGCCCCACAGTGCCAGCTGGGAAGAGCTTCAGCTCCTCAGTTCTGTGGGTCATGCAGCTGGCGTTGGCTTCTCAGGGTCCACCAGTTCACAGACAGCCTGATGGGGCTGGATGCTGGGAAAAGCAGAGGATTTGCCTCTCCTTTGAGGCTGGAGGGAGCTCTGTGCTGGGAGGCTTCCCCATGCTGAGAGCACTGGGAGGAGATGGGGTTTGACTCTGCCAGCTGACCCTTCCTCTTCTTCCTCTCGTGCAGTTCTTCGCCTTCCTCACGACCTTCCTGTACATCCTCCATGCCTTCAGCATCTACTACCAGTGATCCTGGCAGCACCAGATTCACCTTTACAGGACGAGGGCTTTCCTAGTGTGAGAGACCCTGCTGTCCTCCCAAGGTGTCTCTGCCCCAGCCCTGTCACCGGGCCTCAGGAACAGCAAGTCCTTTTGCACTTCATCCCAGGAGGGATTTTGCTGGCACACGTTGGTGTGCCTGTGGGACATTTCCTGCCTTGTCTGGGGGAGGGACTTGCAAGGGGAGGGACTGGGCGCAGGCCCCAAGCCTCCAATACCAACATTCTGCCAAATATTGACAACCATAGGAAGAGAAAAAACAAAAAAACCACTGTTCCTTCTGCAAACAATCTCCTTTCTTATGTAATTTGCCTTTCTCCAGTTCAGCTCCATCCCTCCCCAACACAATTTCATAAAATGATACGAGATTGTGTTCCTTGACTTTCAGATGGTTTCATTTGGTAAATGCTGTATTTGGAATAAAGTGTCAATGGACAGATTTTGACTACTCTGTAAGCTGTGTTCACTGAAAAAGCTCATTTTACTTCCCAAGAGTTAGAAAAGAAACAGAAAATGTTCACTTACAAAGCTACAACAGATTTTAAACAAGCAAATCATAGAACCCATAGGAAATTTCTAGATGTAGTACAAAACTACAGCATGAAAAGAATGATTACACAGGAGGAGAACAGACATTTACAGCAGTTCTCCTCCTGTGTGCCCTGATTCCCCTTACAAAACCTGCAGCTGCGGAGTCCAGGCACTGGCACCGCTGTCACGGAGCACCGGTGTTACTGCTGTCCCTCTTCCGTATCCTCCGCCTCGGAGTGACTGGAAGGAGCTCCCTCCTCTCCCTGCTCCAGGCAATCCTGCAGCTCTGGGACACTGTTGGCTCTCAGCACATCCAGGTAGAGCAGGTAGTCCTGGAGGCAGGCTGGCAGCGGCAGTTCCCGGATCACGCGCTCCGAGCGCAGGCGCTCGCTCCCCAGCAGGGACCGGATCTCCAGGCGGCACAGATGGGACAGGGAAGGAAGGAAGGCTGGAAAATGGAATCCCAAGTCAAACACAGAGCAGCTCTTACTACACCAATATATTTACTAATAAAGAAGGAAATAAAGAGAGAACTTAATCTCCATTTCCCCAAATAACTCCCTTTTTTTTAAACTCCAGAAACATCCTCATTAACTTCAAACATTCTAAAGGAAGTATTATTAAATGACATTATCACTTGGACAACTTAAAAAGTATTACAGACTCTTTTAAAGAAGAATTTTATCTGAAAGGAATAATTTACAAAGACACCTAAGTGCAGTTTTTCAGTCATGTAACACATGACCTGCTTTTCTGAAGGCTGAACTATGAAAAATTCCTGCACAACCAATTGAATCTTTTTGGCTGATCACATTTTGATCATGTTTGATTTTTATGGTTTGCATTTAATTACTGTCCAATGCTTACAAAACAGGACAGATGCTTCATTGGAAATACAAATCAAATTCCAAAAGTAAAACATAACTAAGTCATATTGTCATCTTCTCCTAAATCTCCCCATCTGCAGCCTGGAAGCTGGATACATGGAGACATTATTTTCCTGCCTGTATTCCTTACCAAAATGGCTCTTGGAAGTCCAAGTGAACTTCTCCTTGTATTGGGAAAGGTGTTGCTCCACAATTGGAGGAAGTCTGCTCCAATTCATGAACTCCAGGACAAAATTAAGGACATCCTCACTCATGGAGAAAATCCTGTGTAACAAAGACTTCTCTAAAATACCTTTTAAAAGTATTTGTAGATTACAGAATAAAAGACCAAAAAGCATCACATGTGATCAGTGAGATTCATTCAGTCACTGAGTTGCAAACTTGTAAAGTGTTTACTACAGCCTGCAGGAAGTACAAACATTTCATAACTCTAAGTTTAATCCTATAGTGCCCAATTACATATAAAACATCACCAAGCTATTGTTCATATGTGGAAAACTTAAATAATAAAAAAAATCTGACTGGAATTTTTGCCACATTGTGTTAAACAAAACAGTCTCAAACTGCATCCGTTTCCTCTCCTCCCAGCCTTGGCCCAGCTTCACTTCCCATTTGTTTCCCATCCCTCCTGACCTATTTCTCCCATTGGAATTTCTTCTTACCATAGCTGTATTAAAGTATTGCACACACAGTTTGTAGCTAAATTTGGGGGTTAAGTAGAAATGTTCAATATCAATTTGGGAAGTGATGCTTTATTGCTACCCTAAAGAAAGGCAATTTCCAGTCTGGCTTTCTTCCTAAAGAAAATTGTTTTACTGCTTCCAGACATGACGTGTGAATGATTTATTTCAGACTTTCCACAACCCCTCCCGTTCCTGATGGTGGCAACAGATTATCAAGGGCCATCCTGTAGCAGCTTTGCACATTAGCATGAGATGTTTAAGCAAATAAAGACAAGGCTCCCTGCTTTACCAGAACCTGCGCATGAAATTCACGGGGTTGAAGCCAGCCAGGAGCAGGCAGGGCAGCCATTCCTTGTATTCCTTCTGCACCGTGCTGCTGTAGAGGATGAAGTCTGTTAATTCCTCCTCCGAGGGCAGGGAACAGCCGAACCTCAGGAAGCGCCGGAACAGAGCAAATTTCTTATGGCACAGGCAGTGTGCCAAGTTGATCCCACGCAGGGTGATGCCATATTTCAGAAGGACATCAATGAACTGATAATACCTGTGAGCAGGAGAAGGAACAGGGCATCCCGTGAGCTTTGCCTCAGAAAGCACCTACCAATTTTACATCTGCCTGCAATAAAACACTTCAGAATGTTGTCATTAAAATCCTTTCATCATTACCCACTGCAACAAGGTAACAGGGTAAGGATTGAGACTGTGACTGGTGTTGCCTTTTAGTGATTAGAGGGCACGTCACTCCACAGAAGTGGTGGCATGTGTTACCTGCCTCATTCACAGAGCAATCACCTGCTCTGCATCCCTTCCTAAATTATTTATTATAAAGCAACACCAGGACAGAAAGGGAAGAATGGTGTCCAAGGATTTTTAAAGGCAGCTTCCTAGGAACAGGCCACAAACTAAATTCACTGCTAACAAACCTCGTTAATTTAAACGGTAGCCATAAATAAATTATAAATATGCCATAAATATATTTCAATCCATGTACAAAGAAATAATCTGTTAAAATCTGAGAGGATTCAAAAGCTGTTTTTGAAGATGTTTTCCTTAGTGCAGCATGTGAGTCACACTCCAGGGCTTCACATTATTATTCCCAAGGAAATGGGAATAATGAGGAGTGTCTGCAAAGGGGGAACACACTGGAATTCTGGAAAAATATTAGATGATAGACAGCAGGTGAGGGAAGAAGGTGGGAAACTACACGTTTAAAGTAAGCTAATTAAAGCAAATATAATTACTAATAATTTCAAAATAGAAGAGGTTTGCTTACTGCTTTTGGAAGACCATGCACATGGGGGACCTGCAGCCAAAGTCCAGGCACTCCTGAGCATCTGGGCTGAAGCCCTGCTTGAGCAGCATTTCCAGGCACTCCCCGTCCCCGCCGTAGAGCGCGGAGTACACGGGGCTCACTTTGCCCTCGCCCTTGTCACAGATCCGGTCAGTGACTGGAATCAGCAGCTCCAGTATCCTGCAGATGTTTAAAACCGCTGTTTTCTGGTCTTATTGCAGTGATTAATCCTAAACACACAACCGTTTTTTCACAGGGTCATCGCAGCTTTGGAAGAAAATCGTGTTTTTTCAATCTTGAATTTGCAGCTTTATAATTCCATACACAGACCCCTGGCAAATGTTGTGCTTTGGGGTGGATTTGGGCTGGAAAGAAGTATTTTAAACCAAACCAGGGACAGCTACTTCCTATTACCCAGCAACAGAACACCACTGCATATTAAATCCCAACTCCAAGGAAATTTGTAAGCAAACTGTAAACGTGAGTTGAAATGAAACGAATTAGTTCTGTGAAACAGAAAAAATCATTCTGTTTACAGCTGACACCTCAGACCACATCACATTAGTGACAAACACCAGTTCCTTTGCTGCAGGAACTCACTGGTGCTGCATAAGAGTTGCCAGTGATGTATCATCATTTATATATTTAAGTGCTGTCCATGTGTGAATCATGGAGTTCCTGAGAGATCCTTCTCCCCAGTGGTTTACTCCCAAAACTTCCTTCCACTCCTGGCTCGCTGCTGTGGAACTGGCTTGTATATCTGAAATTGGGCAAAGCTACAAGTGCATCTCTGGAAAGATTAAAGAAACTGTTTCTGTGGCTTTGATTTTTCTGGCTGGTCCAGCTAATTCAATATTTGCATATAATTACTTCTGCTACTTAATACAGAATTCTAATTAGCAGCTGTTCAAGTCATGCATAATGTATTTGAATTTGAATTTTTAAATGGAAAAGTAAAATGGCCATGGAGTGAATTGGTATCTGGTTCAGCACTGTGGAAAACCCTCTAAATTCTTTAGGCTGTGGATCAAACCCAGGTTAGACGCTGAATTAAAAATCATATAATCACAGAATGGGTGGGGTTGGAAGGGACCTTCAAGGTGATCCAGTTCTACCCCCTGCAATGGGCAGGGACACTTCCACTATCCCAGGCTGCTCCACATGCAACCTGGCCTGGAACAGAAGCTGTGGCTGTGCTTCCAGGGATAGCACAGCCACAGCTTCTCTGGGCAACCTGTGCCAGGGCCTCACCACCCTCACAGGAAAGCATTTTGCCCTAATATTTCATCTAAACCTACTCTCTGTCAGTGTGGAAGAAACTCTAAGAGACATTTAAAATACAATAATAATCAGGACTTCTAAACTACAGATCAGTTTGAACACTCAATTTTCCTCCCTTTTAGGGTTGAACTTCCTCTTTTGGGGATCAGATTTGTGTGACCAGGACCTTCTGTCTGAATGCCTCTGCAACCACCTACTTTGCATGGCCCATCTCAGCTGCTGCATGGATGGGTAGTTGCCAGTTATCCTCGTTGCAGTAGAGGTTTGGGTCTGCCCCTGCAGTCAGCAGCAGCTTCACACAATCCAGGTGTCCCTCCTGTGCAGCAATCAGCAGGGGAGTGGCCCTGTCCTTGGCCTGGCAGTTGACGTCTGCACCTGAGACAAAACAAAACCAAAGTAACCTCCATCAGTCATTATCCTTCACAGGGTGGCTTCAAATTCAGCAAGTTCTCCTCAGCAATAAGCAAATAAAACCTCTAACATTTGAAATGACCATGTGCAGGAGCAGAGCTCCAACTGCATTTGGTGGGAGTTGCAGGGAGCGTGGCCAGGGAAACGGAGGATGGTGGTTACCGTGGGACAGAAGCAGCCGCAGACTCTCCAGCTGGCCATACTGAGCAGCCACAAACAGAGGGGTAATTCCAAAGTCATCACGACAGTCCTTGCTGGCCCCTTTCTCCAGGAGCATCTGCATTATCTCAGTGGAACCCTGAAATCAATGTTTTTACTCTCAACCAGCAGGAAAGCGAGGAAATTACACCACCCGTTTTTCCCCACATGCTCCAGATAGAAATAATAAAACCCACAATATATCCAATATTCTGAAGATGCACTTGAAAATTAATTAATGGTAAAAGAAATTAGGCAAGTTCAAATTGATCACTTTTGCTCATTTACATGATAAAGTCATTTGTATGCGCTGGAACCATTAAGCCAACATATTTTTAACTACAAGCTAGGGAAGGTTAGGAAAAATTACCTGACAAAAATGCAATAATTATTAAATAAATAATTATCCCCCAAAATACACCAGTTACACTAAAATTACATGATGTGCTCACAGGTTACCTGAAAGGAAGCTTGGTGCAAAGAATTCCATCCAGACCAAGAATGAGAACCTTCAATATTTGCTCCGTGTTGGAGCAGGAACTTGACAACCTCTGCATGTTTATTTTCAACAGCTTCCATAGAACAGTAATAAAAAGAAAAAAATCTTATTGAAGAATTTGAAAAAGAACTAATTTAAGTATTTGGATTTAAAAGCTCAAAATGTCTCACTGCCAACTTCCTGAAACAATAATCACAATTCCTTTAAACTTGCCCATTATATACTTGCTTGCCTTTTATATTTAGATCCCCAAAACAGTGCTGGGGAATGGAAATTATGCCAAAATTCCCCCAAACTTGGAAAAGACTTGGAAACAAAGGTAACATGGCATGTATGATGTCTGGGTAGAGAGGCAAGTAAACCAATAAATGTATTTAATCAGATGATTTAGACCCTCAGGATTCGCCATAACAGAGGTTTTAAGCATTCAATTAAGTCAAACATAAGTAATAGAAAAAAATGCTAAAATAATGGACCTTAATTGCCAAACTAGGAATGTCAAAAATAAGTATTTTTACATAAGAATTAGGGAGGAATTATAAAAACCAAAAAGGCTTTGAAACAGCCTCATACAGATGTAATCCTGAAACTCCTAAAGTTTTTCTGTGCTTGATGCAGAAAACCAGTTTGCTTTTAGAATTTTGCTTTAAAACACCGTCTGAAGCAGATTTACCCATAAACAAAAGGTTATTTCCACACCTCTGAGTCTAAAGCCTGGTTATTAGGGCTACAAAAAGGTGCAACATGGCAGGCAAGTAAGAAATTCCGGTGAGTTTAAACTTGGAGAAACTTGAGTTTCAACAGGTGAGTTCAAACTCTGGGATTTGAGGAAAGCTCGTGTCACCTAGGAAGAGCGGGGTGGTGGCAGATTCGGTGGTGACGTTGTCGAGGTCAGCCCCAGCTTCCAGGAGAACCCGGAGACATTCCACAGAGCCGTGACGGGCCGAGAGGTGCAGAGCACACATCCCTTCAAACGTCCTCGAGTGGATGTAGTCGTCAGCTGGAGCTGCAGAGGAGCATAATGAGGGGAAAAAAGGGATATTTGGCAGTGAATTACAAATACAATCATTTTAAGAAAATAACAGTTATTTGAGATATGTGGCCTATGGAACACCCATGAACATGCTGTTATCACTTCAAGGACAACCCATGAATTGCAATGTGATGACTTCTCTTTACCACAGTTGGGAAACCACACAGAAAACCCCCAAACAAGAATAGGATAAATCTATGTAACTTGTATTTTCTATGACGGGGTAATTTAGCAGAAAACCACACTACTTCCCATTAGGTTTTCCTTACCTGTATCAATGAGCAGCTTCAGGCACTCACTGGAATTGTGTGCTGCCGCTTCGTGGATGGGCAACCACCTCCTGTTATCCGGGACATCGACGCTGTATCCCCGATTAATCAATTCCCTCAGTATCTCAACGTTTCCTTCTCTGGCCGCAAGGCCCACAGCCGAGCACCGGTCGGAATAGGCTTCCGTGAAATCCATCCCTGGCATGGAACTCTGAAGGAGGAGGAAAGGAGTAGAGGGGGGAAAAAAAAAAGAGAGAGATGCGTGTTGGTACAATCCAGATATGAGGGGGGTTTTGTTTGTTTTGCAGAGGATTTGGTTTGGTTCTTAGGGAGATGGTGGCTTGGGGGGCTTAGGGGGAGGTAATTGCTTGGGATGGGTTGGGAAAGGTCGTTCGTGGGTTTTGAGGGGAGATGGTTGAGGTTTGAGGTGAGGTGGTCGTTTGGAAGGTGTTTGGGGATTTAAGGGGAGGTTGAGTTGGAGGAGAGATGGTTGTTTATGGGGTTAAGGGTTGGTTCTTTGTGGGGTTTGAGGGCAGAGGTTGTTGGGGGCTTTGGGGCAAGGTGATTGTTTGGGGGGATGTCGTTGTTTGTAGGGCTGGGGGGCGAGGC
>VYZP01059247.1:11733-30834 GCA_013400635.1 Hypocryptadius cinnamomeus
CATGAGCCAGCAGTGCCCTGGCACCAGGAGGGACATCCCTGTTCTGGGGACATCAGACACAGCATTGCCAGCTGGGCAAGGGAGGAGATTGTCCCACTCTGCTCTGGGGTGGCCTCAACTCGAGTCCTGGGGACAGTTTTGGGAACACCAAAATAGGAAGGGCATCATACTATTGGTATGTTCAGGGGAAGGGCTGCTATGGGTGATAAATAGCATATTGATTTTGGTGAAAGAGCAGGTAAGAAAGAAAAAAAAATCTGAAAAAAAATATCCCTAGCTGCCCTAGGGAGTGAAATACTCAGAAATTCCAGGGAGATGTAAAGTGTAGTACAAAATGTGTGAGGATGTCTGTCTTAAAGCAGGCAAACCAGTGACCACTTGTGCTGGCACTGTTTTTATTCCCTTCAGCAATTTGTGTTTTTGAGTTTTTTTGCTGCTCATCATATGAAAAGCATTAATATTGTCTGAGTCTTACCTCAGGTATGAAGTGTTTTATGAACATCTTGGATGGCCTGTTTAATATCTTCTGAAAGAATTCTGGGCTCCCTGGCAGACACGTCTTGACAGTCTGGCACTATATTTATTCAAGGTAAAGAAATTGTTTTGTGCGGTGACCAGTGAAAGCACTTTCCCACACCCCGTTGTCCCTTCTTGAATTATTCTCTTTGTGCTTAACCAGGTTACAACTGTACTTTTTACACAGTTACAGATGAATGTGATCTGTTTCCTATCAAGCCACAGTTTGAGGGAGACAGTAAATAGTGAGCTTGTGGAGGTTGTAACAGATAAAGTTCATACCTGTATTGAAAAGTGACAGGCATGGCTTGTGATTTCTGCAGGCTTAAAGTTTAACCTGAAAGTAGATGGAGTTGGTCTTCCCTAAATTCCCAGGACTCTGAAGAGATTTGGTCATCAAAGTGCTACATTATGCACTCAGCTCCAGAATTTAGTACTTAAAAATCCTTGCTCAGCTCCTGACTTTTCAAGACTTGCACCCTGAGCCTCTTTTAGGGGAAGTTTTGTTGCTGTTGTGTGTGGTAAAGAACATTCTTTAGCTCTTGAGATGTTTTGGAGAGAACCTTTCCTGCTTGCCATTAATATCTGCTTTCTCTTACTACTTTTCTGCCAAGTCTTATCTTCCTGGGTTCTCTAGGGGTACAGAAGATCGCTTGAAGATTTTGTTGAAGACAATACAGTACCTTGCTTTTTAAGCAAATTCCTGATGTCTTTTCAGTCTTCAGAAACACCTGGCTAATTTCACCTCCTTCCTCACTTGTTAGCTGTATCCACACAATGTCAGTACTGTGGTTCCCTATGTAACCCTAAAGCAAATTGCTTAACAAAAGTAGAAAATTAATGCTGGCAAATTAGTGGATGACAGGAGAGGGACTATATTAATATATTAATTTTACTTTTTTCCTTCTTGTCCGAAGTCTTCTGTTTCTTATGGGCAATTGCAGCAAGGAAAAACATCATGGGACTGTTTTCCTTGTAGTGTCCTGAGGCTTACTCAGATGAGCACAGTACTGGGTGGCTGCTTGTCACTCTAGAGGTGGGGGTCTGACCAAACCTTGGTGTGTACATGAGTACGTGCACACTTGTGTTCAGTGCATTCTTGCCATGCACAGCTCTTGAGATCAGTGTGGTTTTAATGTTTAAGAAGGGTCTCAGGTGAGGCTTGGCAGTCCAGATGGTGTACTGCTCACCTGGGTCATACTGCCACTTCTTGGGAGCTCATGTAGATTTTCAGAGGACTTCTTTGTCCTTTAGGCAATCACAA
Organism: Hypocryptadius cinnamomeus; assembly: GCA_013400635.1. NCBI lineage: Eukaryota > Metazoa > Chordata > Aves > Passeriformes > Zosteropidae > Hypocryptadius > Hypocryptadius cinnamomeus. The sequence goes on from VYZP01059247.1 coordinate 13,514, forward strand.
CTTTAACTAAAGCAAACACTAGGTAATATTTTTTATGAACTGTCTCAGATGGTTGGTTTGTTCAGTCTTTGTAGCAAAAGTAGTGTTGTAAGGGGTGCTTAGTCACCTTCTATAGTGCTGAGTCCTGAATGATGAAGTTTTTGGCAAGCTGAGAGGAGTGGAAAGAGTTGATATTGAGAAACCATTATGGAACGGAACAGACATGTTAATTTTTGATTTATTTGTAAAAAATAAATCAGTGTTTGCCAAAGGGAAAGAACAGAATCAATAGGGAAAGCCATTTGCTTTTCAAGCCTGGTGAGAAAGAATTAAAAATAATGGATTAAAAAAAAAATTAAAAGCTATAAAAATGTCTTGGCAGTGTAATTTTTAATCTTAAGATTGGCAAAGCATACAGGTGGATTATAATATGTTTTGCAATAATGGAGAATTGATTGATGACTTGGATTTTGAGTGAATTTTTGATGTAAAGCATAGAGAATGGAGTAAATACATTTAACAGTGACAGCCCATTACCATCCTTTCTTCTTTTTTGTGTTTTATCTCTATGGGATGTTTTTCTCCAAGGTAGAAAGACAGGTCAGTGTTAGGCAAAGGGAAGTTCATCAGAAGAATTAAAGACTAGGGACAGGCAGAGAGAGAGGTTTATGTGAGGCTGGAAGAGATCCAGCCGAGCAGAAGAGAAGAAAAAGATGAGGTAAAGGAGCCTCTTCCAGAGATGTGCAGTTTAAAAAAGTATCCTGGGTGGCAAATGTATCAATTTAATTTTCACATGCTAGAGGATGTTCTGGAGTCAGTTTTTTCTGCGTACTTCAGAACCCTAAGAAGTCTCTTTTCATTCTTGGAACCATCTCCCTTCAAGGAGAACAAATGAAAGAATCCCCTCTTAGAAGCTTTGCACCTTTTTCCAAATTGCTACCACGGGGCTGTGCCTTACAAATATCTGGGCATGCTGTTCTTTATTATCCCTGTGTCTGCTGCTCTGGATAAGCTTCCTTTCTGCAGCATTTTCCCTGCTCACAGGCAGATTTCTTAAGAACCCCATTGCTATTACTCAACTGATACATTTTATTTTGAAAACTGTATTTGTTTTGAAATTTCTGAGAATTAAATTGATTTATCCCTGTGTTCTTGATAATGCAATGGTAGCATTGGATTATGGAAAACAGACCACATCCATCCCCTGACCATGGGTCTGAGAAATGCAACATGAAATCTTTCATAGGCTGTCTTGCAGCACTTCCAGCTGCTTTCAGCTTCCCCAGGCGCAGGGAAAATGCTCTTGTGAGCTACATGGATGTTCCACCAATGTTTCCTGCTGAGAAGTGAGAAGCAATGAGCAATATTCTGCCCGTCTGCAAGAAAAAGGCCTTAATTGTAGGCACTCCTCCAAGGTCTGGTTGGAGCAGATGGATGTGATAGCCCTTCCTGCTTCAGCCTGAACGGATGAGGTGATTTCACCACAGATGTGGTGATGGAAATGCTGGGGAATTGCTGATTCAGGCCTGGGGATGTGTATATAGCAAGGCTAATTCAATTAGACTGAGAGCAGCCTGGGGGTTGAGTTCTGCCTCATGGGTACAGCTGAGGGAGAGGAAGCTCAGTGGTGAGCACAGCCCTGGGAGGAAGTGGAGGGAGAACCCTCTGGGACAGGGGCTTGTGGCAAAGTCTGCATGAGATTCCTCAGCTAGGAGGGAGCTGATTGTTCTTGTCTACAGTCTTGGTGTGAAGGGGACTTTGTGGGCTCTTTGTTATTTGTAAATGCATCCCATAATCCATTCTTGCTCTGGAAAGGAAAAAACTTATAGAAGCCTGAGTGCTTCCCTAAGTATCACAATTTCTTAGCTTTGTGCATCTTGAAAATGGTTTTACAGTCTAGGACTCTCAATCTCATTTCAAACACGTGATGTAAATCTGTGTTGAGTAATGGGTAGGACGTTCAGAGGAGGGGAAGTGCATGGGAGACCTTTAGTGGAATGTGGATAAGAAGAGGAAGGGGAATGGCTTCTATTTCACATAGAGACTACAAACAGGATAGAAAACTTCTTCTTGAGGTCTAAGAACAACAGTGGAATCTCTGGAGAGCCCACTGCCAAGTCTTTTTACATTCTTTGTGTTCTATCAGGTCCTTGGGACAGGAGATTCAGATTTTGGATGAGCTCACAAAAGACTGCTTGCGTGTCTGGTGCTATCTAAATAATGCTTACCTGTACAGGCCACTGAGAAATTAGCTTGTTTCTGTTCTAGCACTGAGGGCCACTCAACATGTTGTTTACACCATATCTGATTCAGAAATATAAAATCCTAATGAATGCTTTTGTAAGTAGTCCTGTAGTCCAGTCTGCCCCTCTGAACATCCCAGTGGCCCTGGGGAAAAATGGAGTGTCCTGCCTTTCCCCCATACATTCTGACTTCCAAACATTGATGGATAATTGCCAAAACCAGGGAACTAGTGAATCCAGAAGATCAATAAAAAGCATGTGGTGGAACTGTAGATAGAAAAATCATACATCTGAGCATTTTTATACGGTTCTAATGTTGAGAGTCAGAGACACACAGACACTAAAACAGCTTTTAATAATTGAGTCAACTTTATTTCCAAAGAATACTCTAGTCATGAATAAGCCTTTGCTAAGGATTGGAACTGTTCAGAAGGATTTGTCATCCTTTAGTTAGTCTTGGTAATGAGTCCCCATTTTGGAGGAAAACTGAATTTAATGGTCTCAGTATTGAATGACCTTGATGCGGTTAAGACACTTGTCTGTATGTGTGTGGGAAATGCAAATAATGGAAACTCAAAGCCTGTGAATCTTTGGCTCACAGCCTGTGAGCCTCAGTAATGCACTGACTGTTACTTTAAATTTGCTTGCTTTGCAGGTCAGATTGAAGGATGCCTGAGACAAGCAATCAATTTTTTTCCTGCCTTGGGAGGTTGAGCCTGCTGATTAATGCGCCTCTCATTTTATTTCAAATGCTTGAATTCACTCTCCCTTTGAATTTTCTTTGTGGTCCTAGAGGCTTCCAACACTTTTTTCCCTAAGTAAATGCACATGAGGACTATGACTCATCAGGGTCTCATAATTGAATCCAAACATGCAATTTGTTTTAACTACAGTAGCTTTAAATGTGCTGCACAAAATATCTGTAACATGTTGCTCTGGAAAGCAAAATTGCCCTTGAAATAATAAGGGCAGTTGTTTTAATGGTTCATGCCCTACTTCATTGGGCAAATGCTAAACTAAATGGTATGGATGATTGGACGCATTGATATTTTTGATATATAGGTATGTTTTCTTCCACCTTAAATTTATTTCTGTGCGTGTTTTCTTTCTCTCAAGATCCCACCTGTCTTTTATTTTTAACATTTTCTCCTTATTGCTTCTTTGTTTTCAGTCCTAGGCTGGCTCCTTAACTCCTTATATGAATTGCTTTTTTCAAACTTAATGGAGGCCTGGGCCAAAACAGGCAACAGTGGTGACTGGAACAGGCTTGAATTCAGAGAAAACTCTTTATTGCATCCTGGGCACAGTCCAATTTGTGAGAAGAGAAAGCAAGCTGCTGCTTTACTGGGAGAGCAGCCTGAGAGCACAGCACAGGGGCACTGGGAATATCAGGTTTCTATATCTAGTCCTGCTATTAGTTTGCTGCATGGTCCATGAGTCACTTTATTGTTCTGGATCTCTCTCTCCACCTCTAAATAGGAGATTATGCAAATCTCCTGCCATTTGAAGCTTGGTGATCTCCTGATGGAAATCTTTCATCTGGAAAACCTACTATGATTGTCCAAGTGCTGTTAATTAGGCATTACAGTGAAAGTAGTAGTGAGGAAAATGTGAATGACATCTTAAAACTGAACAAATTTGGTAGCAATATGTGACAAAGATAGAAAGATGGGAAATAGGAGGGAAATAGCTGAAATTATCCATTGCGAAAGTACATTCTTCTGTTTAGGTGGAGGATTGCCAGTTGTGCCACATCCCTGATGATTACAGAGCTACTGAGCCTTTGCTAATTGGTCCCAGCTAAGGCCCTGTGTCTTGCTTTACTTGAAACTGGCTTTGCACTTGTACTTGACTGCACTTCAAGACTACATCAAGCAGCTGTGAGTCACAGTTGAAAGTGCTACTTGAGATACCATTGAAGTGAGATATGAACATGAACCCATCTGTGTCTCACTTCTCTTGTTTACAAAACAGATATTAGGCCTACTTGTGAGAACACCCTGGGCCTCATCTTGTTGATCTATAGGAAAAAGTTTTCTGTGTGTTTTGGTGAAGTTCAGTTCAGACCCAGAAAATCTGGAGCTATGCCCAGGTGTTGCTGACTCCAAGTGAATAAGGATGGCTTCTGATCAATGGGTTCTGTGATTACTCATAATTGCTTCTTGACCTCTCTCAAAGTAAGCTTATGAGGCAGTATTAGCACTTGTGATGAGTGAAATGGGGTTGGGGCAAAGGCCAAGGTGAGGGATTTACAGGGTTGGCTCTTGCTCTGGTGCCTGGTGAGGCCTTGAATGTGTCTTCTCACTGCCTTCAGGTTTGGAACTGGGTTAGGGTTTAAACTGAAGTCAGCAGAGCACCTAAGCATTGCTTGATGCACTTAGAAATTTCTGTGATCATTACACCTTCATGTTAGGTGTGTTTGCTGTGTTTGACCAGGGATCTGTGTTCTGACCATAGTGTGAATCTCCTCTAAACCACAGGTGGTGCCTTCTTTCTGTGTGTATGGGTGTGCAGGTACATGTGTGTGGAATCTTGTGATATGCGATATCTCAAGCACCTCTGAGTGCTTTTGGTACTTGAGCCTTAACCATATTTGACAACATTTCCATGTACAGCGTTGCCTGTGTCACCCCGGAAACTGATGGGAAATTTAGAGTCAAATCTTGCCTGTTAAGATGACTCAAGTCCTGCTTCTTTAAACAGAAGGTACTTTTCTGCCCCACTGAAGCATGGCTGACACAGCTTTCAGCTGCTGTCACATAGAGATGCTTTACTGCAGGACAGATACAGCTGGGGAGTAGTGATAAAATTTGGGTTAGAAAAAGTAAAATTATATCCAGGCTTTATGTTTTTTAAAATTTGTTTTTGGGAGCACATTATCTTTGTTGCTCTGTGTACTTGCATGCTTCCTGGCTGCAGATGAGTGCTGATTAAACTTCTTCTGTTACACATTTGAGCAGCACTTGTGTTGATAGGCAGCAGAGGAATGTACACTCATGAAGAACTTAACATTGCATTTCACCAGCTGGGAATTGGTACCCTGTGTTGTGCATTTGTTCTTCCTGCTCCTTCTTGATGGAGAACAAAAGGGGGAAGAGAAAAGAAATTTATGGAATAATCAGCTAAATTAGAGCCTATGTTAGGGACTGCACATGTGCTGTGTGTCTGTTCTCACAACATCTCTTATTAATGTGCACTGTTACGTGTTCAGGCCACTGCCTTTGAACTTGTGCAATGGAGCAATAATAATAAAATATTTTTAATTAGTGCTATTTTAGTGCATGATATATTTGTGCTGCAGCACGTTTTGCTCACATTCTAAATATTGAAAAGTTAAAATGAATCTTTGTGTGTCCGTAAATTATGGTGCTTAAAGATTAAAATTTTGGTCCCTGCATATCCAGACCCTTAAATTTATGAACTCGTAAAACACTCACTGTGTTTCTTTGTGATTTGTATCTGTTTTATTCAGATGTAATGCATAAATGGAGTACACAGTTCCCAAATGACATCAGCTCTCTGGAAACCTATGAAACCTTTCTTGTGTTTAACTGACTTTACACTATTGCTGTATAAAATCAGAATGTTATGAAGATGAATAGGAAACTTGCAGATTACATAAGGCCTTCTTTGGAGCTGCTGTGCAAGCTGTTTACAATTCCAATCTGTTCTTTGCCCCTTTGGATTATTGTGATGGTTCATTTACACTGACAATAGTACCTGCCACTGATAAAGAGGTGAGAGTCTGGATTTGAGGGGAAACATTTGAATATCAACAATATTGTGTTTATAAAAATTGTCCCTTGGGGGCAGAGCATTGCTGCAGATGAGCAAAACCAGTTTATTTCTTGTAATCCATTACTGCTGCTAATTTGTTGTTCTCGTTAGGAACCTTCTGCTGGCCATGTGAGAAATTATTTCTTTTGCTGGAATATAGAGCCCTCAGAACTCCAAAATGTAAACAGAACAGTAGAAATGGAAAGGGAGGGGGATCCACCCCTACCTTGCTTTTGAATTCAGCAGCTCAGCTTTGGCACCTGAAGGGCAGCTATGGGAGGTAATGCCTCCTGCCCATCTCAGTTAAGGAAAAATAATCTGTTGAAGTGAAACCATGACAAGATGTTCAGGGTTTGTCTAAGCTCATTAGACAGCGAGGCAGCAGGATCCCCGATGAAGCTGATCATAGTGGAAGACTCAGTCCCAGGTCAGGCAGCTCAGCCTGCGAGGAAGTAGGACAGTATAGCTGGAGGAAGGGATCATATACCATTGCAAATAGCCTGGCTATGTACCATTGCAAATAGCCAAGCAGGCTTCACTTCAATGGTAACTGCTGCAGGGAAAGGAATTCTGAATGCAGGAGACAGGAATAAAAACCACAAGTTACTTAAAAATTAAGGAAACTTGTATCGGATGTATTGTTGGATGCTGTGTACAATGAACAACGCCCATCTATAAAGCTGATGGCCTCCCTCAAAATAGAATTCCTGTTCATCAACACTCCCTCAAATGTCCCACTTGCATGGGAACTGGTTACAGGCTGTGTTCCTTCTGGTCTGGGACTTTGGAGACATAAGAAGAAAGGTAACTGTCTACAAGTGGGTGGTCATTCTCTTATGCACCATGTCCACATGCAAATATTTTGGATAAAGCTGACTGCTCTCTGTCCAGCCCAGCTGATGCAGGCAGCTTTGCAGGACAGTCATCCTGACGCTTCTTTTCTGGTCTGTTTCCTTTTCATCTCCCTTCCAGCTACTTGCTCCGTAGAGCAGAGGACTGTAACCTTTTATGTTCTGCACTGAATGCCAACAGCTGAAGTCTGTGAAATGAAGGCTGCATGCTGAGGGTGAGCTGAGAAATGAGTTACGTGGCCTGTGGCTGGCAGGAAGCAAACTCTCTCGTGTATGTCAGAGCCCTGCTGTGCTTATGGGTGATCGTTTCAGATGGTTAGTAGTGTAGGTAGTCCAGGTTATCTGGGTTGGTAGTAAGAGTACCACTAGATGTGTCTGATATGTAATAGAAGATGTGAGTAGAGCACAAAATGACCACTAAAACTATAGGAGAACCAGTTGTTGGGTTTTTTTTTTAAAGAAATGGCTGGAAACAACCACTTCTAATGACTCATTTGCTCTGTCCATTCAGAGTGTGCTAGTAAACATCACACTGACCTTCAGTTGAAAGGAAATCTACATTTGCCTTGGCTGGAATGGTGTCAGAACCCAAATTTTTGGGACAGTATCTGTAAAGTTTCTATTTCAATAATTCTGACATATTTCAAAGTATTTTGTGGAGGTGACTCAAGCCGTGCAGGTTTATTAGCTGGTGCATTCTGTATGCCTGGGAACACCAGCACTTCCCTTTGGAAAGAGGCTCTGAAGCTTTGGGTGAGTGAGCCAGGGACAGATGGGAACAGAAGCAAGATGATCTCTATCACTTCTGGTATGTTTTAAACCATGGATTATATAATTACCTGCAACCATCTGATTGAACATCTTCTGTTGGTCCATCTGGTCTCTCCCTACCTCATGATGGACTTAGTGACACAGTTTTTGGATCAGCCCTTGGAGTAATCTCCTTATGCTCTGACCATATAAAAAGTTTCTCTTTTGTTTATATTTTTTGTTAATTTCACACAATATTCAGTGGCTGCCTTTTGCTCTAGTCTATAAACTCAATTTCCCTTGCTTCAGTTTGTGATGGGCTAACGACTAGGCTGGTCATTAAAGGTTTTTCTTTTCTTGTATTTAGTGCTACTGTACCTATGACAGGACTACTATTTTGTAGCTACACAATAGTTATAAAGTAAGAAGTCTGTCTCACATTTTGAGAACAAACTTTGATAGTTTATTATGCTCTAAACCGAATGTTTTGCCATACAGAATTTAGTGATGTTTCTGCAAGTTAAATGCAGTTTTCTACATTTCTTCTCTCTGTGTGAATTCATCTTTAAGTTCTTAAGCCTGAGAAATGTTTCTGACTCATTTCCTTTATATCTTGCTCTACCGTAGGTGGGAGGTTTATGGTTAGGATGTGAAGTTTTCCAGATCAAGCAGTGGGAGGCTGCTGCAGGTGAAAAACTCTGCTTGGTACATGGATTGCCTTTCATGCCTAGTTTATTGGAAAAGTGAAAACTGTGCGGGAGGGGAGTTTTCTTCTGCTATATTTGCAGTGGTACAGGACATCAAAATCTCTGGTGACAGTTGTTGCAGGGGAGGACAATTGTATAGGTTAGGCAACAAAAGCAAATATTATTTCAGGCCTTGTTTCTAATTCTTTAGGATAAAATTAGGGCTTATATTGTTATGAGAACATTGTGAACAGAAGTAAATAAAACAAAGTTGCAGAAACTTGAAGCTAAGGCTGCTTATTACTGAACTCATTGAAGTATGGACATAGCCCAGAGTTTATAAATACAGGATGCAATTTTGTTTCATAAATAATAGCCTTCTACTTTCAGATGTCTCTTTGTTCTAGGTGCTAAGCCAAGTCTGTGAAAGTTACTTATATCTGCAGTGTGTAGAACCTGCTATCAATTAAACTGAACTAAGCAAGCATTTGCTGCCTTTGGTGAGGATAAAGCAAGTGTGTTGTGTTCTCTGCCAAATTAGCATTACAGCTAAACTGCCTTCTCGCCTGGATTGTACCTTGTAAACTGCTGAAATGACTCAACAGAAAAGAGTAAGCATCCAGTGAGGTCTCTTCTTGGTCCAGCTGTTCTAACTCTGGTGACAGACAGCAGCACAGAGTTGAATCACTGGTGTGCTCTGCTCAGAGCCTGGCAGTGAGAGTGGAGCTGCATCACAGTGCAGGGACACAGGCTGTCACCATTGGCTGCTGCTTGCAGGGCTCTGTAAATGAGTTTGGCATTCCCTGTCCCTTAATCCTATAGGGCCGATCTGGATCATGTTAGAAGAGTTGAGTGACCTGGAAAGGGATGTCCTGTACCTCCTCAGGCAATCCTGCATCTGAGCAAAAAAAACAGAGGGGAAGATTCCTTTTCTTCTGGCTGTATGTGACAAGGTGCAGTGAGGTTTTTCAAGTCTGATTTGCTCTTGAATAAGAGTTACCTGAAGGTCCTGTTGGTGGTAGCCATTAGGTATGACCAAACTCTTATGAATCCCTCAGGTCGAGACCAGGCAGTCATGTTCACTGGTGCAGACACAAAACTCCAGAGTATTACTAAATGCCTGGGCCAGGGTCTGGAAGGTTAAGAGAGATCTGAGGGAGGTGTTATTCAGTTTTATCCTGTTCTAGCTTCCCTTTGACCTCTGCTTATGATGCCTCTTAGGACTCAGGAAGGCGGAATATTTGATCTGATCACATTTGGCCGTCCTCATGTTTCTTCATTTCAAGTGTAACTCTGGAAGTCTGAAGCCATGTCTGCTTTGCAAAGCTGTGCATCCAGTGTTCCTTCTTGGTGCTATGTGTGCTGGGCCAACAGATTTCATAACAAATGGGAGCTTGTTGGCTGTTTGGTGTCTGTGCTGCTAATGATCAGCTGCAGCCCTGAACCACTTCCTCACAAGAGGCTTCTCTTCCAGCTGGTCTCCTAACCCTGATCTGAACAGCTTCACACACCCTTCTAGCTGTTTATCACTACATCTTGGATGGGAAGGAGTGGCAGCTGTCTGGATGGGGCTGTCTCCTGGGTTGGGCTCTTCCAGAAGTGTGGGTTGGACACCAGCTGTCTTGGGGTTAACTGGGCTCCCCCTTCTCTGTCAGTCTCAGTGTGTGTGGACACCAAACAATCCTGAAGACAATATGGTCATGTATGGTGGACCACACTGGTTCAGCAAGTTCTAGGTTCTGACTGCCTGTAATGGAGATGAGCTGTCCTCACTACCACAAAATATAGCTTAGGTTTTTCAAATAAGAAGAATTGGGGTGTATTTTAGTGGGTGTGGGTTGTTTGGTTTGGGTTTTTTTTGTTTTTTGTTTTTTTTTTTTTTTTTAAAATGAGAAAGGGAACAGGCACAAAGGTCTGTTTCCCTCAGGGATTTTCTCTTTTTCTCTCAAACCTCCCCCATCCCCCAAAGCTCATTGACTGTTATTTTCTCTGAGAGGAAAAGGTGCTTGTTCAAATAATCCTGCCTCTCTGGTGTGTTGCAGGCATCAAGGCTGCTGTCACACGCTATTCTCCTTTGCAGTCCCAGTAGCCTGAATAAGTGGTATGTGGTTTTTTGTAGTATTTTATCCCTTCTACCTGCCCGAGGGCTGTTCATCGTATCCCTGTGCTCCTTTTGCGTAAAGTATTGCATCAGGCAGCAAAAGGGATATGGTGCTGAATTTAAACAGCTGGATGTTGTGTTGTGTATTTTTCAAGCAGACATGAATGAACTGTGTGCTTTTTTTTCTCCTTTTCAGTGTGAGTCTGTCCATTCTGAATGTTATGACCATCACATATTTCTAGTAACAGCTGTTGAGTAGGTAACCAGGTTTTTCAGTGGGGTATTTTACCTGTAAGCCTTTTGGAGATTTTCTTTTTTGTCATCACCACACATCACTGTGCTTTTTAAGTGGGGTATATTTTACCCATTTGACGTACTCAACCATGATTTTGATTGGTTTTGAATGTTTTTCTAAATTACTGTGTTGATGTGGCATGGCCTGGTTTTTCGGTAGCGGGGCGGGGGGGGCACAGAAGTGACTTCTGAGAAGCTGCTGGAAGTTTCCACCGTGTTTGACAGAGCCGATCTCTGATGGCTCTGAAGATGGACACGCTGCTGGCCCAGTTAGAGAGGTTGGGAATGCCTCTGTGATGACATATTTAAGAAGAAAATCGAACCAGTAGAAGTGCAGTTTTTCCCAGGGTGGCGAGGTGCCAGCGCCAGGGCCATCCCGGCACAGCCCTGGTGATGTGCTGCCTCAGCCGCCGCCATCTCGGTGCGGCCTGCAGCGAGCCCGGCCTGCAGCGAGCCCGGCCTGCATGGCCGCCCTGGCCAGCCCCGCTGTGGGCAGAAGGGCAGGGGCAGCAGCGGCTCCTCCTTCCCAATGCCCTGCACCAGGAGAGGTGTCAAACAGCACCAGTGCCAGGGTGGCTGCCACACCCATGTGGTGGTGGCAGGGGTGCCAGGCCTGTGGTGGGAGCATGGCAAGTGACTCTCCAATGCGAAACCTAGATGAGACAGACTGCTTGGTGCTGCAGGATCCTGTAGGAATCTTTGAATTGGTGGAACTTATTGGTAATGGTACTTATGGGCATGAGTTTTACTTCTAGTCAGAGAAGAGGAGGAAGCAAAGACCTGTGAGGGAAAACAACATGGCGGCGCCAAGGTCAGTGGAAAAAAAAGTGGGGGAGGAAGTGCTTAAAGAGTAGGAGCTGAGATTCCTCTGCAGGCTGTGGTGAGGAGCATGGTGAAACAGTCCCCCCTAATGCATAAGTCCACAAGGGATGCAGAGATCCACTCACAGCCCATGGGGAAAAGTGCTCACAGTAGAGTGGGTGGATGCCAGAGAAAGCTGTGATCCAGTGAGAGACCCAAATGGAGACAGAGGGCCCCTGCTTCCAAACTAGAGCAGCCTATCCTTAGAGGATGGCACCCTGTGGAGGAGTGACCCATGCCACAACAGTTTTGGGAAGACTGTTTGTCCATGGGAGGGACCCCACAGCACAGCAGAGGAAAGACCCCTCTCCCTGAGCAAACAGAAGATCTCGAGTGATGAACTGNGAGGAAAGACCCCTCTCCCTGAGCAAACAGAAGATCTCGAGTGATGAACTGACCAAACCCCCATGCTCTGTCTCCCTGTGGTGTTGGCAGGAAGGGGAGAGGGGCTGGGGGGACAAAAGTTGTTTGAAAGGCTTATTTACTTCTCATTATCCTCCTCTGACTCTGTTAATAATAAATTTACTTTATACCTTTAAATTTGAGCCTGTTTTGCCCTTGAAGTGTTTTCTCCTAGCCCTCATCTCAACTCATGAGCCTTTTGTTAACTTTTTTCTCTTTCCTCTGCCCAGCTGAGAATACGAGTGAATGGCCTTTGTGGGTGCCTGGCATTGGGCCAGTGTCAAACCATGACAATTGCACTTTCTCTTTCCCTCACCCTCAGTGAAAAGTTTCTCTCTTGGGTTAGGATTAAGGTTAGCTACTGCTGCAGGGGATGTTTATTAGGTTGTTTCCCTCTACCCTCTGGAAGGAAAGGATGTTAGGGTTAGTCATGGGGGTACAGCAGTGTTTCACGGATGGTTTCTCAGAGCTAACTTTCCTAGTGCTAGTCACCATTGCAGGAATCTTGGTGAATTGCTGTCTTATATATATCTGCAGGCTTTGCATGCATTCTTAGTTTCTGGCAAAGAGAGGGGTTGCCAAAGCTTTACAGATGTAGCTTTGCGTGCAAATCTGTGGAACCACCTGTGTCCTCCCTCATATCTTTTTAATGACTACTTCAAACTTGTCTCTACACTGTTTGATCTTTTGGCCGGCATTTTTAAGTATTTCTCTTTTATATCAAATTCTCTTTTTTTGTTCTTATTTTTCATTCTACAGCGTATATATTAAGTTTTTTGTAGTTGATAAAGGTACGCTTTAAAATGAAATGGATTGTGTTATCCTGTTGGAGTGGATCCAGAGGAAGGTCATGAAAGTAATCAAAGGATGGAATACCTCTCCTGTGAAGACACAGAGTTGGGACTGTCCAGCCTGGAGAAGAGAAGGCTTGGGGGAGACCTTGTAGCAGCTTTAAAGTAGATTTATAAGAAAGGTGGGGCTTGTAGCAATAAGACAATGGTTTATTGTTTTATACTAAAAGAGGTTAGATTTAGACTGGATATGAAGAAGAAATTTTTATTATAAGGGTGGTGAAACACTGCCACATGTTGCATAGGGAGGTTGCAGGTGCTCCATTCCTGGAAATATTCAAGGTCAGGATGGATAGGACTCTGAGCAACCTGATCTAGTAGAAAATGTACCTGCTGATTACAGGGGGTAGGACTAGATGATCTTTAAAGGTCCCTTCTAATCCAAACCATTCCATGATGCTTAGGCACAGGGTTTATCTTCATACAACAGGTTGGGATTTTTTGTTTGTTTATAAGCAAAGTCAACCTAGAGGGTAAAATATGAATCTCTGATAAGCTGTCGTTTGGAACAGTTGGTTGCCAGTGCAGGTAAGTATGAAGATAAGTAATTTTAAGGCAGGCTTAGTACTTGAATATGGCAAGAACTAGAAATCAGTTGCTCTGCCGTGTGTCAGGTCACGCTTACACACATTATTTCCTGTCTTGTGGCTCTATTGCATTCACTTTTTGGACTGCAAGAAAGGTCTTGGCAAAAGAAGTGTATTAAAACAGGGATGGAAATAACCTTTTCTGCATCTCTATTTTACTAGGAAAAAATAAAGCTGGGGACTCAGGGAGACAGCAGGAAAGCTCATCTTGGTAATGGCACAGTGCTGCCTACAGTGCAGACTGGTTGAAGAGGAGGGAAGAGTAGCTCAAAACGTGGGTTATGAAGCCATTAGAAGTGAGAGATATACTGGGGTGTTACACAAATTCCCCATGCCCTTATCTCTTAAGACTCCTAGAACCAGTTCCTAGCACATAAAGACTTCATGTCACTGGGTTCGGTCATAGGCTGTTCTATGTACATTAATGCTTTTTCTCCAAAGTATTATTTCTCTTATTATAATTTATATCTGAGGACTTCTGTTCCAGTATCAGGATTTGTAAAGGGCTAAATTACCTGAAGTGAAGATTACATGTGTGAATGTATACATTATATCTGAAGTCCACAGAACGTAAATATCTGTTTGGGTCAAGAGATTTGAGGCAATGATTTTTTTTCTCCAAGGCAGAAAAGTGATTTAATCTCCCCAAGTGCTACAAGGATCACTTTTCTCCCTAATGTCAATGTTGAATGTTGTGGTGCTTCTTGTTCCAACAGGGCTGTACCATTTATATCCATGACAGTCCTTCCCTGCTTGTTCAATGTATACTACCCTGCTACCTGCTCTTTCATCCAGGCTGGACATGCTTGTGGCTGGTGGCACCTGGCTAAGGACAATACTCAGCCAAGACTTCTGGGTCTGACCTAAACAGTACCTATGGGGGATCTGGAAAATGGGCTGAAACACATATATTGGTTTTTATCTCCAGTGGTAAGAGCTCTTCCCGTTTGGCCTAAGTGTTACAGTTTTGAAAGAGAAAAGCAACCATCTGAGTTTCAGTGTGTCCTTGAGAGTGGGCTAAAGCAAAACTCCAGGATACAGTAATAAAACTATTTCAGGTAATGTAAAATAGGACTATTGGTTCTATCTGTGGTTGACCCAGGTTTTGAGCATAGAGTAGCTTGCAAATGTGTATATTTTCATAGCATGTCATGCTATGCATCTCAGGACTCTATTTCAGCAGTACCTTCAAAGAAAGCAATATTTTTAACAGTAATGTTCAGAATAGTAATCATTGTAAGATATCCAGCTTCTTAAAAATCTGGGGGAATTTTGGGAAATCTCTGCTTTATTTTGTCCCTGTGTAAACTAGCTATCTCTTTGCATATTGTGAAGGTTGTGAACTTGCTATCAATTTTACCTCTAGATACATTTTTATTGGGTTTCTTTGTAGTACCTTTTTGACTAAGACTCTTGGTAAAAATAAAGGAAAGCTGTGTTCTAGGACTCTCTAAGGGTTTGGTCTCAACCTCTGCAGCTGCACCTCTTCTTCATGTAAATAAATTAGAACTTTGTGGGAAGGACACTGAACCTTGTAGTCTGTCATAAACTGGCTCTAAGTCATGACTTATCTTTGTATCTTGCCAGCAGCAAACATTTATTTATAAAAGTAGCACAGCTCCAAAGGAGTCCTGTCTCTGTCAGGCACTGATAACTGGATTATATTGTTTACTGGATTGTGCCAGGCCTACATTCAAATCCCCAGCTTGAACCAGTCACAGCAGAGACTTAGCTCAGACACTCTTTACGCTCAGGAATCCCTTTAAGTCTTGGCTTTATGCAGCTCCCTGGTCTCTCGCTTTATTAGAACTAAGTGATTAACCTGGGACCTTACTGTCTTCACTCTGGAAATTTCTTTGAACTCCCTCCTCTTCTTCCTTTTCCTCCCTTACTGTGTGGGGCTGTCCTGATATTCAGTCTGCAGGACACAGACCTCCCCCAGCCTCCCCAGTCTCCAGACAGGTCTGTAGCAAATCCAAGGATGCGTGCCCTGTGTGCAGGCAGTACCACAGACCCTGCTTTTGGTGAGGACTCCAGGTGCTGAGCAGAAGGTGATTGTTGCTGGGCTAGAGGAGACCTTATTTCTTGCTTTTGTTGGAGCCCAGACCAAGTCTGGTGTGTCCCTCTCTGTGCTGGAACAGAAGTTTGTATGGACTGTGGGGATCTGCTTCCCTCCCACCCCAGCAGCCAAGGAGTAGCGTTACCTCTGCAATTATACTGCTGACAGCAATAATTTGAGTTGTTCTGTTTCAATAGGATTATAATAACATATTATCTCATTACAGTAGTGTTAATACTTGAAAAACATCTTCAGTGGGAAATTAAATGAAGAGGAAGTTGTAAAAGTACAGTAGACAGTTGTCCTTGTGGACGTCAGTGATGCTCAGAGCATGAAGAGGCTGGAGGGTCTCATCTGCACTGAAGAGTTCCCTGCATTGTAGAAGCTGCTGCCTTTGTCTTTGCATCATTATAGCTCATATATAAAGCTTTTTCTAAATATTTCTAGACAAGGTAGAAAAAATACAGTAAGAAAGTTGTGTTCCAGCAATTGTGGAAAGACAACTGCTATGGGAAAAAGTGGGAAATCACCATCCCTAAAGTCTTATGATACAGTTAGCATTTAAAATTATTTATTTTTCTAAGGAAAAAGTGAGAATAAAAGTGACTATTTGTAAACATGCTATTTCTCAGCTAGTCTTCTTTTAACCCATGGGAGGTGATTTTTCTGCCTTGAAAATGACTTGAAATAGTTCAGCTCTGCTGATCTCAGTGTTGTCTTTCACTTTCTGGGGAAATATAATGCATTTCTGTTTTTATTAATTTCTCGAGGTGGGCAGCTTTTGTGTAAAAAGTGGGCTTGGATAAACACTCATTTTTGAAGTTGTCTGTGGAATCATGTTATATCCTGTTTGAAAAAGAAGACAATGCTGTGGAAATGAAAAATGAGTTTGTGGAAAAAGTTATCTTTCCTCCAAGATACTACAGAAATAGTGTTTCACAGCAGGGTTTATTGCTTTTCCCTAAGATATATAGACACGTGTTATCAGTTTAATACAGCTCCTGGACTTACAGAGGAATAACATCACTTCCAAAGTTGCAGATAATACTGAGTGGATCTTAGGGAGTCAAAGAATGTTGCATTAGCTCAGCTTTGGCCTTTGTTGTTGGTGTCTCTTGGCTTCTCAAGAGCTTTTGTATAATTATTTTTGTAATTCTAATTTTCTGTTCACAAAAGTATAACTAATACAGGTTATAGCCTTTTAAACGAAATTTTCCTCCCAGCAAAATGCCAGGCTATTTAAATGCAAATGGCAAAGGGGAGAAGTACGAATTATCTCACTGGATATTTGAATGCATTGAGTGGGTATTACATGGGTACTTGTTTAGCCTAGGAATCATGTTTTTTGGAAGACAGAGATAAATTTTCATTCAGTGAAGAAATTTGAAATCTTAAAGATAAGCTTAAGAAGTCTGTGGAAAAAACCAGTGCTGTGGAGATTTATCGAATTTAAAACTTGAGACTACTCTTTTCCCATTCCGGGATTACAATAAAAATAATTTCATCCAGCTTTCCTGAATGAAAAGGATAAAAGCTCAGCCCCTTTTCCTTCCTTGTCCTTGATATTAGCATTGTCTCATTGTATTTAATGAATATAATTTTCTTGGGTGTAATAATTTCTGAGAGGGAGAGTAATCTTTGGAAAGCCTAAGAAAAATCAAAAGAGACAAGATAATTACAAGGGCTGCCACTATCTCATGATATGGAGGTGCACACATTCTATGCTTGAAGTGAAAAATCTAGGCATAATCAGGAGCTCATGCATAAACTCCCACGCATCTGGATGAAATCAGACTTGAGCCTACTGTTGTAAGTAACAGCGGTTATTTAGGGTGGAAAGATATTACTGCTGATAGATGTATAGTGCTGGAAACCTCTCT
>VYZP01059248.1:0-34545 GCA_013400635.1 Hypocryptadius cinnamomeus
CCCTCTGGGGGAGCAGAACCTTTCCCTGATCCCCAACCTAACTGATAAAAACGAGAGCAGGCTCCCGGCACTAGAGTGATTTCAGCATTTATTATAATAAAAGAAAGGCCTAAAGCAAGGGGGCCCGCGGGCCGAGCAGGAGCGTTCCCGCCGAGGCTGCTGCACCGCTGGGGCTCCTCAGCAGCGATGGCTCCGATGTTCCAGGTGGAGCAGCATAATTCAGTGGGTCAGAAGCCCCTTTTTATCCTGTTTTTTGACCCTTTGGATTGGTTTATTTTTGGATCCTTCATGTGCATGAAGGTTTAGGATGCTTGATTGACCCATTACAGTTCTTCTTCCCCATCCTCTGGCCCAGAGCATGGAAATAACTCATTGCACGAAATACAAAGCCACAGTCATGTTCATTAGATAGCCTAGGGTTTTACCCAGGAAGCATAGTGTGAGAAACGACTGCTCACTTGTTAAAATTTTATTAAACAAAAACTACAACAAAAGGACTAAATAAGGAAAAATTACAACACTGGGAGCCCCCTTGAGTATCAACTCCTTCAAAGTGGATGCTCCACCTTTTATACCTCTAGCCTCTCCTAGAGTCCTTTCTGTCCAGTAGTGGAAATCACTTTCTTACACCTTGATTTGAGGTCAGATATTGCCACAGTAACAAGCCAACCCTCCCAAATGCTCTGAGTACCAAGGCCATCCCCTGATAACAGTGCAAGGGGGAGGACATATTACAGTAACATAACTACACATCTACAAAACTTCTCTTAACATACACATAATTGTATTAATTAAGAGAGCAAACCACCTCGTTACCAATCTATAACAATAGGAACTTCATTAAACGCTTTTCTCTCTAGAGTTCTGCTTAAAAATGACAGATGTCTAAATTGTGTTGGCCATTGTGTTGGCTGTCGTCCTTAGCCAGATATTTCTGAATCAGTTATAAATATGTAAGTTAAAACCTCAGGGGAGTGTTTCAGAATAAAGTAAAATGAGGCATATTTATGATAAAGGCAGGTGTAAATGAACAATGTATTTTGGTCATGTGGAGTTTGGCAAAATGGAGCTCCAGCTTATCCTCACAAAGCAGATCTGCCTCTTTGAATCCATGAGAAAACCCCCACTGCCTTGAAAGAGGTTTGGATTTCACCCACAAAGTTCTGCTGAAATCTGAACAAAAGCAAAAAATATTCTGACAGTTCACAGGCAGTAAAGCTGTGTATTCTCCTCCTTCGAATTCACCAGCAAGACCCATTCTCATAATGGGAACAGTTCCCCCAAAATGCAAAACTCATCTGTTAAAGCAATCTGAAACTGTCAGTAGTGCATGTTAGCTGAAGTAATCACACTGTGAAGATGATTCCAGTGCCTCCCTGGGGTGCCTGGGACACTGCTGCTCTCCCCAAGGGACAATTCCTGGGGTCCAGTGCCCAGCTGGGGCACACACCTGGCACCAGGGTCACTGCAGACAACAGAACACAGGGCTGCAGAGTGTCAGCAGGGCTTTGGGAGGAAAAACATGGAGCTTGGCTTTTTAGCAAAAATGGGTCTCCCTTAACTTTGCCTAATTCTTCATTGTTTCATGGGGAAGGTACTTGCATCATATGTTCAAATATATAGCACATATATTCAAATATATATCACATTAAAAATATTTTAAAATTATCTTTTGTTTATGAAATCCTTCATATATCAAGGGTTTTTACCCCACATTTCTAAGGAAAAAGGAAGCAGTAGGAAGAGAATTTGGGAAGACACATTTATATGCTTTCTGAACTGTCTTTATATAATACTGAATTATTTCTCTCCATTCTTCCCTTGAAACTTCAAAATGAAAGGAAACAATGGGGAAGGTTTAGATATTCTAAAAGCATTTTTGAAAGATATTGTTAAAGCAATACTTCAAATTTAATCTGATTTTTTTTATTCTTTTGATGACAGTAGGAAAAATCCAATAAGCAAGGGAAAGCCATTACCTAGTGATTTGAGGTTAGATTTATAAACCAGGTTACTTTCCTTTTAACCACAGAAGTCACTGAGGCTTCATTTAATTAATAGTTTCATTGGGTACATGTGGCAGTCCATTAAGACAGTGAGTATTGGCTCAGGTAGATATTAAGATGTATCCAAAGATTACTTTATAATAATCAGCAGCCTGCCATCCTAAATAAAAACTAGGTTAGGATTTTGGATCTGGTTCCAAGCATAATCAGCAAAGGATAAGTGGCTTAACATGGGATCATGCCTTGTACCATATGTTCTGTTTTGGGGGTTTTTTTATTAAATCCATCAGGTAGAACTCACAGTGTTCCAGAACTTGGCCTGATGTCTGTCATCCTGGAAATAGGAAGGCATTATTTTGAAATTACCCTTTTGCTCTGGAAAATTCTAATTGCTAAATGTACATCTTTACTTGCTACCACTTCAGTGGGGGTTATTTGCTTCTTCAGTGGGGGGTTTTTGCTTGCTTTTCTGTCAAAATAATTGTTTTTAAACCAAAACACAGCTTCAAATACCTTTTTGGGGTTCCTCCCAAGTGACTTGCTGCTGCTCTCCCCCTGTGCCAGCAGTACAGTGGCAGTGACAGTGACAGTGTGTGAACCTGGCCAACTTCCAAGAGAGGATGGTGTAACAGTAGGCACAAACAAACATAGCAGAATAAGAACTCCTCCTTTATTCTGGAAAAGCTGGAACTTTGCTCCATCTGAGGTTTTACTCTCATCTCCAGCTGTTTTCTCCTGTGGAAGCAGCAGGACACTCTGGTTGCAGCTGCTGTGCTGTTCATACTTCACACGGAGCAGCACTTTAAAACATGATCAGTACAGCAGTGCTACCTCTCCTTGGCAATATCCACAGGTGAACCGCTCTGTAACAACTCCTTTAATGTCTCAACAACATCAAAGCTCTTTTCTCAGCACCTGGAACTGTTCTTTGAGCACCTCATGTCTCTGTTACCACAGAATGCTGTTGTGAATACACACACACACTGTGCCATATATTCTTATTTAGCTGAGTTATTCCTTATCTTTTGGGGGTTGAAAAAGTTTATCACTGAAAGAGCTGGGTTTGTTGGTTTTTTTTTTTCTCAGGCAATCTGAGAATCATGACCATCTAGAGTCTGAGGAGTGCCAGTGGGAGATAACAGAACAATGCCCACCCACGACTTTTTCCAGCAATGCACTGATCCAGCAGTCCAGCTCCATTCACTCCCCACAAATAGGAGTGAGATGCTCGTGACAGTACTCAAAGAGAAACCAGACATCCTTCAGATCTGACAGCTGCAGAAGAGCCTGCAGACATCAGAACAGAAGGAACACCAAATTCTAGGTTATGAGGAACAGCAACATTTTGTTACAGAAGCTTGTGAGGAATCCCCACCTGTGAAAATGTAGGGCTCCATTGCACATGTGGTATGACTGCCTATGATTTTCCTCCCTCCTGTTTTGCTTCCCTGCAGCTCTGTGCAGCAAGGGGCTCATTCTCAGCCTGTCCTTGCAGGGCTGCAGTTTATTGCAGGGAGAATTCAGGTCAGCGTGTAAGACATGGGAACAATCAAGTCTGAGCTTGAGCCTCAGGGTAATGTCCTATTTCTCCAAGCAAAATCTCTTTTCTTATGAATTAATGGTTTGTCTGGTCACCATCGATCTTTCTTCAGCTGATCTTTTCTTCATTGATCTTTTCTCAGCAAGAGAAATGCCAGTCAGCTAATGCACTGATCTCAGAGCTGAGTATAAATGGAGTCAGCACCTCTGAGTGCTCCTCAGAGGCTCTTTGGAGTCTGCTCCCTCAGCACTTGTCCACGTCTTTTTCATGCAGAATAGTCCTTGAGAAGACACTGCTTTCAGGGAAATGGTATTAAAATGATCTGGTGTTGGGTGAAAATTCACGTGGTTCTGGTGTTTGGAAAGGAGAGGGAAGCAGTGACTGCCCCGAGTTCTCTGAGTGCCTGCAGGGTGCTGCTGTTTCAGCAAGGGCTTGGAGCTCCCTCCCTGTACCAAAATGTTTTACAGGGCCTTGTGGGGAGAAACCCCAAGGTGTTACACGTGAAAGAGAATAAATCTATTGAGCTGACTCACTGACATACCATAAAGCCCTTTTGAGTATTTAAATAGGAATAAAGCACAGCATTAAATATTTATTCACATATGCATTTCCTCTTGAAATAACTAAGTTACTTTGCATATGCTCTACCTCTTCTACTTTCTAGAGAGACAATAATAAATCAGATGTTTTTAAAAACACCTCCACATGTCATATTGTTGTGTTTCTTGGAATATAATGCTCTAGTAGATGTATGGAGAGCTACCATAGGTATCACTGGTAAAGGTAACAGTCATTTGGTTCAGCTGAACTCTTATTTGACCATCAGAGGAAGAAAAGAGGTATAAAGCACCATTATAGCAGGTCTCAATTTTTTTCTTCTATTCCAGCCCTAGTACTTTAGTGCAGAGATAGCTCTATCAATCATTTAAAACCACTGACCATACCTTGCACCAGCTATCAGCCATAGTTCATACTGAGCTTTCTGTGTGCTCCAAATGGCTTTACATTTTATGTGCAAACCTGGGTTGAAAATTTATAGTTGCTTTCCTTCTGACACCTGGATTTCCCACCTGGAAAATAAACTCCTTTAACTACTTTAAATCTTCATGAATTTCTTGCTGCCTGGATCTCCAAGGGCTCAGTTGTGACTGCTCCTGCCTGCCCATGCCATGAAGCAATAATCCTATTCCACTGTGTGTGAGTCTGGCTGATTCATGGGCTCCAGACACAAAGCAATAAGCAGACACTGTATCCTCATTTAAACCCAGCTTCTCAAAAACAGTTAGGAATCAAACAACTCCATTTCAAAGGAATTTGATGCCCAAATGTGTCTGAGAGTCTGATCTCTGGTCCCTGCCCCAAGACAGAGAACCAGGGACAAGAGAAAAGTGCAGGTGAGTTTGTTAACACCTGTTTCAGCCAGCAGCATTGTGATTTGTCATTAGTATAGGCTTGGAAGAAACTATTTTTCTTCCTAATACACCACTACTTGTTTTCTAGTATTCTTCAGAAAATCTTTCATTGGGTTGTTTAGTTTTAGGCTCAAACCAGAGCATTTTTGCCTTTCAGTACCTGTCTGTAATGTTGTAAATACTATTCCATGCACCCTCAACCTCACACAGCTAGGTATAGTTATGTGGCTGTCTTGAAAATGATTCTGTTTAAAGGCAACTGTGGCTTTAGAGAGGACTGTCATTGTCACCAAACCTGTCTCAAAGCTACAGCCAGCAGCACAAGAATATCCTCACAGACATCCCCATAGAGGGAGAATATGTGCAAACATAAAGTAATGAGTTAATCAGAACAGGGGAGTTACAGAAAAGGTTTCATTCTTAATAATAAACTGCACGGATCCCTGAAGGGAGAGTCTTTCTTGCCATTTCTGCTTGGGACCCATTGATTGCATTGGGCCATTCTCAGCACATCCAGAGCAAGAAATAAGTAAGATATTCTTTTATTGTGAGGGTGGTGAGGCCCTGGTACAAGTTGCCCAGAGAAGCTGTGGCTGTTCCACCTCTGGAAACGTTCAAGGCCAGGTAGGATGGGGCTCTGAGCAGCCTGATCTGGCTGCAGATGTCTCTTTTCATTGCAGGGGGTTGGTCTAAGTGGCCTTTAAAAGTCCCTTCTGACCCCAAGGTTTTCTGTGAAGTGGAGGAATTTGGCTCCCCGATGGCACAACCCTTTTCACCTCTCCAGGCCGGCAGTTCGCAGCTCTGCACCTGGGAAGCCCTCTCAGATTTGCAACTGTACAAAGGTGAGAGATGTGATCAGAGTTTCTATGATTTTCTCCCACAAAAGGTGCTGGAGCTCGTTTTTGTCACAGAACTCCTCTTGGGAGGTGGCCTGAGCACCTCCCTGGAAGCACCATAAATCCCCTGCAGGCATTGCAGAAAACAAAACCAAGTAATTACCGAGGTGCTGAGTGATCGGTACCATGTGCTGTGGGATTGAACATAGTGCTTCCAGAAGTACCTCCTCCACATTCCAAGCATTATTCTGCGTTGGTTTAATCAGAGGGCCACCTTATTAAGTTCAGCTGGAAATCAACCCAGATCTAATGCACTGGGCCGCTGCCTCTAATGCAGTTTACCTACCATAAAAGTTAAAAATAAACTACAGCTTATTCCACTTACTGAAAAGTCAGTTCAACATGTCATGGGGCTTATTAGCACACTGAGAATGTTCTTCATGCCTTAATACTAGGGCAGGACTCTGATGTAAAAATGAAATGAAACTATTTAAATTGACTTGGATACTTATTAGGAAGAGGGTTTCATTTAATTCCCTTTTCTGTTTTTCTCTCCTTTATAGAAGCAGCCATCTGGGCTTGATAGGAGGTAGGGCAATGGCAAGTCTATTCTGTGAAAAACACTATAATTTCTAGAGCACTATTACCAAATGAGACTCAATAGACAAAGTGTGTAAGTGAAAAGTGATTTGCTTTGTTGGAAAAAAAAATACATTCTAGCTGTATGCTATAGGGATCTTATGCTGCTAATTGGAAAACTCAAATTTGTAGACATTTGCAAGTTGAACAGGTGACAATAACTGGTGATAACCAAGGACTAATTATCTCAACTGGGAATTAAGCATCAGGTGTTCTGAGCTAAATAAAAGGGGAGGGAAAACTTGGAATAGCAATGTGTCCTATTTATGTTGAAAGAATTAGCAGAATTTTATGTGGGATTAAAAAAAAAAAAAAGTTAAATGAAACAAATACTCTCTAGGCTAGTACTGTGTGTGACTGCTGTGGTTCCATTTCTTAAAGAACTTAGACTGGGGGGAGTGGAGGAAATAATAATGTAGAGTGGTATGATTTGCTTGCTGAAAAAAAACCAACCCAACCTTCTTTGTTCTCTTTTGAATTCTGCTAAAGTGAAAAAAGAGCTAGGTTAGCAGTTCTTGGAATTAAAATGGTTTGATTGAATTTGTTATTTATTATTCCAGTTGGAAAAGCACACCCTGGGGTAGGTCTGGGGGCAGGAAAGGCTCAGCTACTGCTGATTTCCAGGCAAAGCCAGGGCAGAGAGAGCAGAACAGGGCAGCCCCAGCTGGGCAGGGGCAGATCCACCCCAGGCTGGTGCAGCACCCAGAGTGCACACTGCTAATTCCACCCTGCCCCAATTTCCTGCACCTTAATGCTCATTGCAAAAGTTAAATTCTAACAAGTAAGGCTGAAAGAAGATAGGGCCCTGGAGGGTACCAGGAAAATGACAGAACAGCAAGAGAGCTACAGCAAACAGTGCCCTTCTCCTCCTTTCCTACCATCCACACAGGCTTTTTTATTCTTGCATTTTGTTTGTCTGACACACCAAATGAACAAAAGTGACAGCACTTTAAAAATAATATCAAATTCCGAAAGCAGTCAGAACCTTAAATTGGAATTTCAGTCTTTGACATTGGAAACAAACATACAAGACAATTGTTAGCATTCTGCATTGTGCAGATAAAGACACAGACTAGTAGCAAATTCTTCTGAGAGACATGCCTGATAAGATTATAAATTAGGTTTTACAGAGAAAGTGCACTTAAAGAGAGATTTAATTGTTTGCCAATAAAAATCTCATGTTGCATGGAGATTTCAGAGCTCATTTTAACAGTTGTTACTATTCAAATGCCTTGTTTTAACACTTTAGGGGTTTGTTTGGTGGGTTGGGTTTATTGAATTAATTGTTCTCCCTCAAAGTTTCATTATTATCCTGACTTTTGAGTCTAGTTTAAAATTTTCCTTCCTTTTGCAAAGTCTATATTGCTGTGCAAAAGATGGAAAATCCTTTTCAGGGTGCTGCTGTGGAAAATGTGGTATGTAAGTAAAAATCTTTTTTTGTTTTAGACTGAAAATAAGCTGAAGTGTGAAGGCTACAGCTGTGAGACTGGGTGCCCTGTACTGTTGGGCAGCTCACCCTTGACATGTGACTGATTTTTTGGGCATGTCAGCTCTGATGTTGAACTTTGGGGCTTGTTCAAACCACTGGCAAAGCCCTGAGGATAAATAAGAATAAGTTTATAGAGATGCCTGGGGAAGATGGTGTTTAACCTCAGCTGAGTCTAAACTGCAGCCAAAAACGTCAATGGAGCTGCATCAGAAATCAGCAAAGAGTTCTGAAATACTTTCAAGTTCATCATTAGATAAATTTCATTAAACAGCCAAGGATTTTTATCTTAACTCTGTTATTCAGATTTAGGAAAATGTTTCTGAATGCTTAGGACAAAATATTTGGTAAATTCTCCTCATCTGAATTAACAGGTGTCAATGTGCAGTTGCTCTGGAAGTGTAAAGCTGTTAGTGGAGGTAACACAGCTGCCCCTTTATGGGAGATTAAGTCCTGGGGGGCTTATCTGAATCCCATTAAAGTAGTAAAAATACAACTGACCAGTCTTTGGATCAGGGCCACTGGGAATGCCAGTTCTTTGAGATTCATATCACTGAACTTGGAAATATAATTTCCATGTACATTCACTAATCAGCATTGGTAATCTATTGAAACCTCCACGTCTGCACACCCACAGTGAAAGACAAGGTGGATTTCTGCTAAGACATCAGCCAGATTTTCTTCACATCAACTCTTCAGCCTCCCAGTTTCTACATATTTCACCTTCTGTTTCTAGCAAACATCATCCTTTGCATCAAAGGGCTTTGGGACATCCATTTTTTGCTGACACATTTGTGTTGTGCTTTATTTATGCATCATCAAAGTATGGTACTGCCCAAAAGGTGAAAGACCTCTCTCCCCTTTAACTCATTTCCTGAGCAGACCAATATCATCCAGCTTCAGACACTGACAAATGTAAATTGAGGTCCGTGAAATTAGAAAAGTGCTGAACTAGAGTACACAGAAAAGTGTGACATTCTCCTGTGGTGAATAACAATCTAATATAATATCTCCCATAATGAGAAACTTGGATGTGGGATATGCTTTACCTATTTGTGATGTACATAGTAAAACCTTCCTAATGCTCTTGATGCACAGAGAAATTGCACACCCCAAACTCTATTAATGCTGCTTTTGTATATCCAGCAGCAGGGAGAAGAGACTCTTTGCAAGGTTAAACTGAGGGTCAGAGCACTCTTTTGAACTTTCTTACAGTAGTTTCTCACAGTGCAGCTGCTAAGGTGGTGGCCATGTACTTGCTGAGATACTGAATTCCTGAGTAGATATTTAGAATTGGAAAACAGAAGCAAAAGCTTCTTAAACAGCTCTCATAGCTTCCAACATTAATTATTAAAGGAGGATGCTTCCAGAATCTTAAAAGGCAGCTTTTTTTTCCTTTCCTGAGTTTGTAGATTCATCAGAAATAATGAGAGGGCAGCTGTGTCATATCCATTTCAGAGGATTCCTGATAAATTTTCAAAGTTTTTCCTGTTGATTGTTTACATAGAACATCTCAGTCTATGAAAAAGTGGGGGTTTATTTTGTTTTTTTTAATATATCACTATATATTTTCAAGCATTCTCTGCAATATTTTCTATTAGCTCAACTTGAGTGGAAAAGAAAAATGGCTTCTTAACACCATTCTAATTTTTTGCTCGTCACAATTTTTTTTTTTTCTAGTCACAATTGTAGACCACAATCTGCTCTACTGTTGGCTGAAAATGGACTGGGTTTCACTTGGAATTTAGTAGAGATTTAAAAACTGTGGTGAAATTTCAGTTTGTGTGGTTTATTGAGAGTTTAGGACAGAAAAATGAAATATTAAATATATAATATTTTGATCTTCATGTGCTTTTAGACACCTTTGTACAGAGCTAATTAGCAGTGTGTTCCAGGTGAAATTTCAATTAAACTGCATCTTGGTCAGCCTGAGCAAGGCAATAGTCCATAACAAATAGGTGCAGTAATTAAACACCCAGTACATGGTTCTGATTCTGGGAATGCTTAAACATATCTGTATTTGGCATTCCTGAGAAGTCCTAGAGACTCTGAAGGCACTCCTCCCCAAAGGAAGGTTGTTATTTTGGGAGCAGCCTTGGGGTGCATCCCTGTAGAATTTGAGTTTGCAGTCAGTGCCATTGCTGGGGTGCTGTTTGTCCCCAGGCCCTGAGCGTGCCATGTACCCTCCCTGCTCCACACAGCTCCACTGCTTTGGCCTCAAGCTGTCCCATTTGGCTTTTTTTGCCCAAAAAATTGCACAGCATCCCCCCAGAGGTTTGTGCTGGTCAGGATGGCAGATGACAATAGCGTGGTAACGTGCGCTGTATCAGCTTTTGATGCCCTGGATTTTGGTGTTCAATGGAAAACAACAATAAATTCATGGAGCTTTGCTGCCTCTGCCAAATGTGACATCTTTCAGAGTATAACATGCTGAAAAGCTTGCACAGTCTGTGCCAACTGCATGATTTAGCTGCTATAAAATCCCTCTGAATCAAAACCATTTTGAAATAAAGAAGAACCAGCCTGAGAATTTCATTGCACTGTTGGATATCCACTCAAAGATCAATCACCTGTCCTCATTCTGTATTCCTGCTGTATTTTTCAGCTTAATCTTTTCTAAAGCTTACCTATTTCATTTAGGCTGGAATTTTAAAAGACTGGCAATTGCATGCAGAGGCAGAGAGTAAAGAGTGAGAAGTGTCGAACCTGGACAGCAAAGTTCTGTACAAATTGTATTGTGCCATTAAAAAAGGCAATCTCTTTCTTCCTTTTTTGTTTCTGTGGAACTCTCTGAGCCCAGATATGCTCAGTGTAAGTTTTCCACGGTTTGGCATCCTAATATTCCTGAATTCTGTCAT
Organism: Hypocryptadius cinnamomeus; assembly: GCA_013400635.1. Lineage (NCBI taxonomy): Eukaryota > Metazoa > Chordata > Aves > Passeriformes > Zosteropidae > Hypocryptadius > Hypocryptadius cinnamomeus. The sequence continues at coordinate 10,778 of VYZP01059248.1, forward strand.
ACCCTAAGACTAGATGAGTGCAGAAAACAGGGCTGGCTGCAAGAGAACAGGTTAACCCACCTGATTCTCTTCAGTTTTCCCATCCAAATAAAGTTCATAACAGCACTTACCACATTTCAAACAGTCTGTGGATGCCCAAGCCTAGAATCTCATCAAAGTGACTTGTTCAGAAATTAAATTAAAAGAAAGTCTTAAGGGATGGTACATGAAGTATTTGAAAGTGTATCAGTAAAGGATTTGTTGTGTATAGGAAAAATGCTTCTCCTTTGGACTTTTGCACTGAAAGGATGTTTAAACAACAGAGAGTGATGCAAAATATTGCAATCATGTGAAAGGATTATAATTACTGTATTAACTTGTTGGTTCACTCTGAAACATTTCTAAAAAAGCCACTCTGGAACAGATTAGTAAAATGATAAAGTATCATTGCAACATCTGATCAAAAATTCAGTAAGTTAATTAATGCTCCTTTTGTCCTAATAGCTTATATAATGAGAGGGGAGTTCGCTAAATTAAGCATGGCAAAAAAAAATTTTGTCAGCAGTTTGGCATAGGGTGGGTTCATGTGCCCAAAGTTGGTAGAAGATTTAACAGCATGGCAGAGTACCTGTGTGGGCTGTTTCTGTGCATTTCCACATGTGTGTGTGAGGGCTCCTGCCCAACTCCTGCAGCCCTGTGGCTGTGGGAATGATTGTGAGCAGTACTTAGCAAAGGTATTTATCATCAACTGTTTAGAATATTTGATTGCAAATTTACATAGGAAAGGCAACAGCCTATAATGAGAGTATAAATCACCTTGGAATGGTGCCTTCACTGGAATGGAAGTGAGAACCCTTTGTGTTCACCCTGAGAGCATGCTAATAGGGGTGCATATTTATTTCCAGGCTGTGTAATTAAAAACAATTTGAAGAACTAATGTTCCAGCAAGTAGAATAATGACTGGAGAGCAAAGTATGGATAAAAATGCTTTCTTCCTTCTCATGATGAAGGGTTTGGTCTTGACTTTCCATTTTATCTAGCATTTATTTTATGATGGTCTGGTTCTGAGTCTGGCATAGTACTTCTGAAAAGCTGTTCATTGTCCCCCTTCTTTTTATTAAACATTTTCTGGGGAAAGAATGAGTTCTTCCTTGTGGCCACAGCAGAGACAAAGTGAAGGTGGGCTGAGCTGATGGCAGTAGATGTTGACTGAGAAGGCCTTGCTTGAAGGGCAGCAAATCAGAGATCAGCTGGAATTCAGTGGTGGGAAGTGACCAGGAGGAAGCAGGATCCTTCACTGACACAGCTGGAGCAATAAACACCATTAGGAAGACAATGCCGTGCCAAGGGCTGACTGGTTTCTTCATCTCTTCATGCACCTCCATCAGCTTAGTAGGAATTTGCTTCAGGCTGAAGGGAGGGGAGAATAAAGTCAGAATAAAGCCACATAAAGCACGGTGTGACTGAGGCTGAGCCTTTGCTGCTGTGACACACAGCTTTGGTGAGACCCTGCAGAGTCACTGCCTGCACAACGTTCTGGTTCAGACCCCACTTGTGGGGTTGCTGAGAGAGAAAGAGAAAATATTAATTACTGACTTATTTTAGTTGGTGTTTGAGCAATGCCTTTCAGCTGCTCCCAGAGTCTCCAGAGGTTCATTGCAGTGCAGCTCATCACGAGATGTCTGGCAGGTTTCTGTGTTTATTAATTTGACTCGGGTCATCCCTGCAGTTCAGCCTGGGGGCTAAAGCAGACCATGTAACCCATTTAGTATTAAACTTCTGTCATCTAAGTACCACAGCAGACAAAATTTAAGCTGCATGCATAATTTACTTTCATTTGAAAGTTATTCTGCTTGTACTGGGGGTGTGTTGATTACAAGGAGACATATGTAGAGAGAAAATGCTGAACTTCATTTAATAAATCAGGAAGTCCATGAGATATGTAAGATTCCCAGTGAGGAGTCCTGGCTGGGTCTGCCTGGGACTTTGCTCACAGGAAATGTCCTGAAGCCTCTGAAGCTCAGGTGAATCAGGACAGTTTCCATGAGGTCTGGGCTCATCCCTCCCTGTCACACGTGCTGGTTCCTTCTGTGGTGGGGACCATAGGGAAGGGAAGCATCCACATATTTTATGATCTTGTGGAATCAGTGCTGCCCGTTCCAGCTTGGTTCTCAGCCTTGGCAATTCCATATGGCTGTTTCTGTTATTGTATTTTTCCTGTTAGGTTATGAACAGGGCTCAGTCCAGATGTAACAGTGATGGTTGTTTCTAGTATGGCTCAGGATTTCATCTGAGAGAGTCGATCTCTATTTCTTGATTTATTTGTGTGTGTGTGCAGCACTTCTTGAGTGTATGCTATTAAATCTCCCTTTAGAGATTTTCCCTCCCTTATTTTCCCCCTCTAATAAGAAGAAATAGGTACATTTTGTTCTGTGTCTTAATGGCTGTTTTTATTCTAAGTATTTATGGCCTTAACAGGAGCAGAGTTAATACCATATGATGTCAATATTCTTCCAACATAGTTATGCAGCCATCTTACATTTATGACCTTTTCCCCCTATAATTAGTTCCAGCTGAAATTAGATTCAGTGAGAGCCTCACTCCAATTACAGCCAAATCTGAATAAAACTGATTCCACTGTGGTTGTCTGGAGGAAAAGGAATAAAAAAAAAAAAAAAAAAAAAGTTGGTAGGATGAGGATGCTGTAGGAGTTCCATAAATATCCTGGTTTTACATTGATTTCATNCCAGTTTCACTGTAGATAACTAAGTCTCACATCTCTGCAGTGCATCTGCACTTAATAAAAGTGAAAAGGGTTTAAGGGCCAACCCTGGAGAGAGCAGAAAATTCTCAGCTCTGCCAACAACTTTGAGTAAAGTCCCTTCAGTTTTCCATGCCCCCTCTTGCTGTGGGGGCAGGAGAGGCCCCAGATCCAGGAGTGTTGCTGTGTGCTGGTGCAGAGTGGCAGCAGCAGGGGCTGGCAGTGCCTGTGTGCTGCAGGATGCCCTGACACCCTGGTGAGCTCAGGACCAGACTCCTGGTGGTGCACACCTGCAGGCCCTTGCTCCTGGTGCAGAGGGATTGGGATGCACACAGCAAAGCAAGGTGGGGATGTCAGCCAGCTGAGCATCCTCCCTTTCCCTGGGAACAGACTGGATGTGTGGGGATGAGGAGAAAACACTTGTGGCACCTCACAATGGAAGCATCCGGGTGAGTCGGATCTCAGCCCTTTAATGCAGATGTGCCCCTGTGTCCAGCACAGCTGGAACACAAACAGCAGGGCTGGCTCTGCAGAGCCCCACAGAAACTTCCCAGGTGTTGACTGCCACAAAGAAATATGTGAGAAATGCAAGGAGTTGCTTTGAATTCAAAGCTGTATTTTGTATTAGCCAAATGCATCAAAAATAACGTGAAGCCTTTTTGCCATTATCAGAGATATTTAGCTGGGATTAAATGTTTGTTTACCTCAGATGGGTTTGCAGCCAGGTTTATACTTTTATCACCTCCAGATTGGATTACTGTAATCCTTTATTTGCACGTTATCCTCAGGTGGTTTTTTTTTTTTTTTCTTCTCCCCCCTTTCATTTTTGGCCACTGGGTCTGTGCAGAAAAACAAAAATTGATTTCTGGCACCCGGAGGAGTAAATTATCTCTTATCCTCTCTGAAATCATTGTCATATTGGGTTCTGATTCCAATCCAAATTGATCTTCAAATTAGATTCTGGATCAATGATAGCCTTATAATGGAAAGACACTGCTAAGGCTCCTACCAGCTGCAGTGACCCACAGAGGCTGATGAAAGCGTCTCATGGCTGTGTATAACCTCAGAAAAATTAATGCACATCCAGTTCCATTAGCTCACTGCTATCTGTTCCATCAGGGCCATAATGTGCTCGGGGTCAGCAGTGCCTTTAGCCATCCTCACACAACCCCGTTCACATGGGGCTCCTGGCCCTTCCCACAAAGCTGTGTAAAGTTTTGGCAAGGGAAAAATGTTGTGTTTCTAACCCCGAGCTTTCAATTCCAATTAAGTGCCTTCTGAGACACAGTGAAATGGCCCTGCAACATTAAGTGAAATGAATCCAGAGATTAATTAAAGTTTTATATTAAAAATTGACAATTTAAGGAATAGGAATAAACATTTAGTGAACAGATAGAAGATCCAGTATTCTCCAAAGCCCCTCCAAGAAGCAGGAATTGCAGCTGAGGTGCAATTTCCCTCCAAGCTTTTCTAGGCACTTAGTATTTCAGGAGTGATTTATCTGGAAATATGTGTGAGTTATTTTGAGGCTGCTATGATTATATCATTTGATGAGTTTTTTTTTTTCTTCTCTTTTCTGCACTGAGGACTTTAAAGTAAGAGAGACAGTCCATAGATAGCTTGTGGTTTGTTTAATTAACTGGCTTTCTTTTTATGGATGGCTGCTTGCAAGGCTGCTCTTTCATTTAGTGATTGTTTTTGTTATTAATGGTTTCAGACAGAGCTCTTCACGTATCAAGTGCAAGTTTTTGCAAAGCCAATGAAGGAATCACACAAGAGGGTTTTTTTCCTCCTCTTTCCTGCCGCTCATGTTTATTTTCTGTGGTGTTGCTCTCCGTGGTCTGCTGTGGTTGTTAACACTTTCCATCAAAAAATAATGTTCAGGAGCTCAAAGTTTTCTCTCTCAAGTTTGCAAAGTGCTGCTTGTTTGGCAAAGGCGTCAAGAAACATTGATGTCCTTAGTCCTAAATAAGAGGGAGGGGCAGCCCGGGAGAATAAATTTGATTACGTTTATTGTTCATAAACACCTCCTCATGTAAGTGAGGAGGTGTTAAATATCTGATATTGTGGTAGGTGGGTCTCTGTGTTGCCTGTAAGAGGTGAGGACGGAAGAAGGTAAGGACGAAAAAGAAATTATTTATATGTGGCTGAGGGAGGTCAATAATGTAGGTGCTGATTAACAACTGGGAGGTGAAATAACTGTTATTTGCCTCCCCCTCAGATATTACATTATTTTCTTTCACCAAAGGGGGCTGAAAGCTGTTATTCAGGTGAGCCCTCTTGTTACAGCCGTCCTGTGAAGGTCCAAATAATTCCCCAAGGACTCCCTCATTCCAGTGGCTTTTTTTCACCCACACTTCAGTCTGTAGTTGCCCAGTCCAGGCAAAATCCAAGTCACTATGGAGAGAGGCAGCCCCAGCATCTCTCCTTGCTCTGCTTGCTCATTCCCAGGACTCTACTGCTGCTGGAAGTAGCAGCCATTTTATGACTCAAATCAAAGATCTCTTTTATTTTCAGAAAGATCAGCTCCTTATAATGGCCCAGTCCAAGTCTGAATGAGCACTTCCATTGCAGGACTGAGGGGAAGGAACAGCAAGGTGAGGGAGGCAGGACTGTGTTTTGGATGGAAAATTACCCTTTAAAATTAGAGGTGAGGAGTTTGGGTTCCTGATGGTCCCTGCCCTACCAAGACAGAGCTGAGGCAGCAGTGTCACCCCAGTGTGGATGAGGACACAGGGCACTGCCAGCAGCAAAAGGAAAGGCTGTTAGTGCCAGCACAGTCTGTGAGAATCATGGGAGGAAGGTTTTGCACACAGCTTTCAAAGTTCCTATTCTCTGTGTCTTCATCTACTTCCCAGTCAGCTCAAGCAGAGTTTGTTTCAGTAAGGCTATAGGAACTTTGTGTGCAGTGCCTGCTGAGTCATATTTTCTTCTAGCATCATACCTTTGAGTATTTTACCCACTGCATTTATCTCTTCTACTGCTAAAATTTTTCCCTTTATCTTGTTAACTCAGTATGTGTGTGTTGCTCTTCTCAGGCTGAGGGAGTGGAAGTAAATACAAAAATGAGAGCGTGGGGACCATTTCAGGAAAATAGGAATGGTCAACTATTTTTATCTTTCCCTTCTGAAGGGAAGGAGGTGAGCATTTTCTGACAAGAAACTCTTTAATAGTTAAAGTTTGTTTTAAGCCCATGTCAAATCTCAGGCTCTCCTGAGAAGTGAAACCTCTTCTCTTTTCTCATGGGGCTGAATCATTCAATTGTGTCTCCAGGCTCTGGCCTTAAACATTTCTTTATTGCATGAGTGCAGAAGAGCTGAATCTGCTTATGGTTCCTCATTGGAATGCATTATAAAATCTTTTGTAAATGTGTGAATGTTCCTTGCAGTTACAGGGATCCAGGGTCCCATTAAAATAAACAGAATACCCCAATAGCTATTGTACAGACACTCAAAGCATCTGTTTCCCAATGCATTGTAGAGCTTGCACTGGGGACTGACTTAATAAAGGTGACTTGGATATAGAGACAAGCACAGAGGATGAAGGTAATATAATTTTAGGGGCACACAGAAGCCTTACATTCACTGCTGCTGTTGGTAAGGAGGATTAAATTGCTGAAATAATAATCAGGAGAACAAGAATAAACTCTCCTAGAGAAAGCAGAAGCTGAAGGTTTCTGTTCAGGCAGTAATTTGAGGCAAAGCTTCTGGGATTCGAAGTTTCATGGGAGTACAATGGTTTGGAAAAGAGCAAAGTAACTTTTTATATCTTCATGCATATAAGATGTATTTTAATGTAACAAATTACAGTGGCAAAGTACAGCTCCTTTGACTGGAACTGTAATACTTCATAAGCCAGAAGAGCTTCCTTTTTTAGACTATGGAGAAACCTCTGAGCTGTTATTTGTTATTCTCACGTATCAGCAACAGTGTGTGAGCAAGTGATAGATTTTCACTGGCTGTAGTGAAAATAAAAGCATCTCAGGAAAGGCCACTACTGTGCCAAATGGTGGTGGGAACGCACCAACATGAAAGCCTTGTCCAGCCTATATTATTTCCTGATTATAAAACATTTGATAGCTTTCTTTACCAGTAAATAAATGAAAAATGTAAATGTCAAGGGTGATCTCTTGCTTTACTTCCCTCATTTAAAAAGGAAACAGTTGCCATAAGATGTTCTATCGTAGCCAAAGTATAGCATGCTGTGAAACATTGAGAAAATCAAGTTTCTAAAAATGTTTCATTTTCTTTACTTATCCACTCCTTTTTTAAAAAGCCCTACCTAAACCACACTGTCAAAGTCACAAGTAAAACATATCTACAACTACAACTTAGCAGAGTCTCTCATAATTTGGTCTGTATAAAATCTTTCCAAAAGTTGGTTGATTTTATCTGCTGAATAATTCCTTAGACCCAAGAGGTCCAAGAGAATGAGGATTGAAATCCCTCACGAGTCCTTTTAAGCTCTAACTTTGTTATAAAGTTGTTTGTTGCTGACTTCAAGGCAGTAATAAAATAATGATTTTGATTGTGATTGCCTGAATGGGAGTAATTTCAGGGAAAGTCTTCTCTGGTTGGAGGAAAATGTGGTTTATCAAATACAAAAAATTTGGGAGACATATTTTAATGATGTTTTATTTTCTTCAAGCAGCACTTTACAACCAAGTGATGAGAATGTTTTATTTTGTTGCTTGTCAAAAACGGAAGAGTAAAACCTTCAATTTTGAAATTACCTTTGATTTAATGTATCCATTTTACAAAAACTAATTTCAAAATCAAAACAAACTTCTTCACAAATTAATGTTTAATTTTTATGTTAGTAGTAGTAATAGTAGTATCAAAATAAGAATTAAAATTAGAATTAGAAAGAGAAGTTGTTCACTGGAATATTCTGCCCAGCTCACAGCAGCAAACAGCTGTGAAAGTAGACTTGTTTTTAAAGCAGGTCATGAACACAACCTTGTTCCAGCTATCTTAGTTCATTTTTATTTTATTTTAGCTAATGGTCCTGTGCATGAACAGGAACCTTCTGAACTACCCCTAAAGCTCCCCTGGCTCTTGCCCAGCATTTACATTCTCTCCTTCTGAAAATGTGTAAAGAGAACAATAAATGTGGGCCTCCCCTTTGGCTGGCACAGGCAAATGGATTTTTTCCTTTCTTATTCATTAATTTGAAAATATTTTCCCTCATATTATGAGTTAATATTGCACAGACTGGGGAGAAGCAAAATATACATGGATGGTCTTGGGCTTTCAAAGCAAATTCAAGGCAAGATCAAGAACATGTGGATATTTGTAAACAACCCATGGCAACATGCCTTAGTGTGAGACTGAGCCCTTGACATGCCCAGTGCATTTCATTTTCACTGGATTCCAAAATCCAGTGGTACCTAAATATCCTTCTAAACACTGCTGCAAAGAAAACCTGAGCTGGTGCCAGAAGTACACGAAGTTCTTTCATTTGTAATTTGCCTCACAAAATATATCAACTGCCTTTGTTTTCATGAAAGGGTACACACAGTACTGTATTCCTGAGTGAGAGTGGATTGGGAAAAGCCTAATCATTGTAATTATATGACTGAAAAAGAGGCTCTTGACACATTAAGGCACATAAGGGAGGAAAATACCATACAGGGAAGGAATTTGTTCATCAGATTCAGAAGCATGTTTAAAAGGAGGCTGCAATAAGCATCAGAAAGTAACCCAGTGGTTTACAATTACCCACTTGCTTGTTGATCCACTTTATATTTCTTTTGTGATTCAATGAATCAAGCATTGAAAAGAAAATGTGTGGATGGAATAAATATCCCCCATTACACAAAGCAAGGACAAAACTCCATGCTGAAGCATGAAGACATTATAAAACTTCTGTAGAATTATTAGCTCTGCCTCACCACTAAATTGATTACTCTCTTGGTGGATGTTAATAAAATAAAGCTTTAAAATCAAGATGCCAGACTGTAAATTACCTTTTTCAATTACCCATTTGAGTCAATTCTCATGTCAATAACATAAAAGATTACCACATGTGTGTTTGATACATACACATCTGAATTTTGGTGAGGCTTTACATTAAAGAACTGTGGACTAATCATTGTCTTGGATGGGTCCTTGGTTAATTCTGGAAGAAAAAAATATATATTTCTAAGATTGGTAACTGTGATGACTTTGGCACAAGGATTAGGTCAACTCTAGGATTAGGTCAACCCAGAAACTAACTAGCTGTTACTTTGTGGTTTAATGCTGGGCAAGATAAATCGCACCTGGAGCAGCAGTGAAGGGAGTTACGTCTTAAAGCACTCTGCCTTTAAATCTTTCAATCCACTTTCTGAGAATGATTCTGCTCACAAAGTTCTGCTTGCAATGATAATAGCTGGAAACAGGGCCTTCAGCCATGAATTCACATAAACATTTAAGTTTAACCTTGGGATTTTGTTGCACAGACCTTGAGAAGTTCATTTAGTGTGTGATAGAACCCCATTTTATAATTCCAGAGCCAGGACCTAGTACTTGAACCCAGAGATAAATTTCTCAAAAGGGGAGTGGATGCAAATCTGTCTTGTGTCAGTTCAAATACAGTTTTGACTGGATTGGTAGCAAATAATAATTGATAATTACTTTTTTAACATTCAGTCACACCACAGAGTGAGTAACAAAAAGTTGATCACTTTAAAAACAACCCAGGAACAAGCTGTAGGCAGATATACATTGTAATAAGTGAAGGTGTCTGTAACAATTTAAACTTATCCACTGCTCATTCACTACCATAAACGGATGAATTTGTCAAACAGTCTTCAATAAGTGAGCTCAGTCTACCTGGAATAAAGGGGGATTGGCTTTTTAGGTTTTGAGGTGGGGGTTGTGGTTCTATTTACACATTAAACAGAACTGTAAAAAATCTTACATGAAATCTCAATCTTCATGCAGAAAAGATCATATTTTAAAGCTGTGTTTTTTCTTCCCCAGAGCTAGAAGTAATAATTTAATTGTTTCCAGTAAAGATGGCCTTCAGACCTACATTTAATATATTTACCTGCCAAAACTTTCAACCACTCCTGTAGTACCTTCAGTACTGCAAAATGCAGAGTTGCATTGTTTAAGGAAATTTTACACAGCAGTTTAACACTTTACCCTAATGACAGCTTACATCCCTAAGTGTGACTGGAAGAAGAATGTCTGTATGAGTGCATGCATGCAAGGCTCTATCAAATAGTAATTCCTTAGTTTATTATACATTTTACTGCTATTGGTGTCATCAGCTTTCCTTGTTAGTCAATCATTTTCTACCTGACTTCCTGTGTCTTTGTTACAGATGTCTACCTTTAAGAGTTACATTTGCTTTTAACTAGAACCAAGGAAAAAGAAAAACACCATATGAATACATTCAGTTTAACTGATTTTAATATTTTTTTTATTAATGAGTTGGCTTATGCATGTAAGGAGGTTGAAAGGTGATTCAGAAGACACTGGTAAATTATTGCCAATGGTGCCAACCTGACCAAATAATGTTGACTGCAAGGTTGAACTGGATGTCAAAAGAGAGCAAGATCTTTAGTGTCTGCATTAGCACTGGCAGTACTGCTGTTCTTTGGGTAAAGATCTGAAAACGTGGGGGGTTTTCCACAAGTAACTTGTGGGAGAGGAGTGTCAAACCCTGCCAGTGACCGACCAGTGTGACACACACAACAAACATACCTCAGCCTTGTTGTCTGCACTGGCAAACACTTCCCTGTTTGCTTTCAGACAAGGTGTTTTCCTCACATCCCACTGGCAGGATGACAAAAACAGCTTCACAGTTTTGAGGCATTCTTTCTAGCAATCCCAATCCAAAAAATCCCTATATTTACCATACTGCTTGTGCCATCAAAAGCCAAGCGTTTTAGAGTAACTGTTCTTTTGTTTTACTAGCAAAAGTGCTTTGGCAGTTTCTCATAATTTGACCTAAGTTGATTTAGACATTTGGAAAGAAACCTACTTTTGGGGACATGGCTTCAGCCTAGGCAAAAGGAAACTGATGTGCACAGCTTTTAGTACATCAATCTACATCTGACAGCATGAGTGGCATTGATAAGCAGCTGAGTTAATGTCTCGCACAAGGGATGTATGAAGGGCTGACTTCATGGCATTTGGCAGTTGTCCCTCCACATGGGAAGTTTTCTGTGGAAGTCAGATGGCAAACAGTGGGGAGGAAGGCACTGTCTTGTCCCCCTCTGCTTTTTATGCAGGACCACATTCAGCATTTGGAGTTGCTGGGTGAGTGGTTGACTGATTTTTACATATGGCTCCACAATTACTGCTCATACAAATTGGGGAAAGGATTCTACATCTTTCTGAGCATTAGATATCTCTCCCAAGAGTAATTTTTGTGCTTTTGGACTGGAAGCCAGGCCTCCTGAAACCATAATTCTGGCACTGACAATGACACGGGTCACATCTGTTGGCAAATCATTCTGAGCCAGACCTCCGAAGGGACTTTGGTGTTTTGTTGGCTGCTGGAATAAAATGCACAACCCTGACAAATGTACAGTCAGTGAGCCCAGAATGGGCTTTGGCAGAGGCAGTGCACTGAATGGGGATGTTGCTTAATGTGGCAAAAAAGGCTAAAACAAGAGAAGTAAAAACTGTCAGATGTGTGTCATGCTTAGACACATGCTATGATTGTTATCTGTGAAGTCAATCTACCTCTCATGTCTCCTTCAGACATGAAGAATACTTTAGAAAGCTAAAGGTGGGTAACATGGCTCCCACTGTTAAGACAGCTAACCAAGATTTACTTCCAGATGAGTCTTGAATCCACACCTCATTTTATCTGTTGGAAAATAGAAGCACAACTTCCTTGCAGTGCTATGGAAAACATTTGCATATATTTTTAAAAGTGTCTGACTCTCAGGAGGTGAAGGGAAATATGGGTATGAGATAATAGTGAGATTTTTCAACTCAATTTCAAGATTTATTTACAATTTAAGTGGAAAAACATAGAGCTTATTCACCCGCCATGGCTCACATACCAACATTAAATGGACCTTTTAAATGTTGTCACTGAGACTGAAACCAGTGCTCCCTCTTTTCTCCTACCCAACTTTGCCCCTTGAAGTGTGAAGGATGAGTATTAGTCTCAGTGGAGTCCAAGCTGGAGACATTATTCTAGTTTTGTTAGGCACTTTGCTCACATTAATTAGGAAAAATGTTTGAACCATTTCTAATAAATCAAGTCTGTAACTTTAGGAGAAGCATTCCCATTATTTTGGGCACTGCTTCATTTCAGAGCTCTCTGGAGCCTACATGCTCCGTGCTCAGCATACACCTGCAGGAAGAGTGGGGAGAGTATGAAGTGGTATCAGCCCTAAATCAAAAGGAGATTAATACTTTAAAAATGTAATATAGCAGTGATGCAGTGCTTAGTCTTTTCACTTGGCCTAGCTCAAATCCTCCAGTAGGTATTAGGAGATAATGCCCATTTTTGGTGTTCCACATGAAAGATCTCTTATGGACAAAAGAGGTGGTGGGATTTTATTGCCTTAATGTTTGCCTTCTGCACTGAAGTCTTGCTTGCCTCCAAGGAATCCAAATATTATTTGCAAAAGTAAAAAATTGTCCTTGAAGAACAGCAGTGATCTATTTGAAGATAATCTTTTTCTCACTGAAGCATTAGAAAAAAAAATATGCATTTAATTAAATTATTAATTAAAGATGCAGATTTGAAGGTTTTGAAATTTATATGTCAGCATCATATACAGTTATCTCCTCTGTGATGGAGATAACTTGCAGCGAAAAGCAACAAATTACATTTTTAAGGATCTGATTCCAAGTTCTGCCAGACATTTGCCATTTATATACTACTAATTGATTATTTATACAAATTCTAATCATCATTAGCAACTGACTCCCTATGTATAATGCAACCAAGAATTCTTGTGTCTCTAAAGTGGTATTTGCTGTAATAGACAACATAATGGAGAAAATGCTCTTGATGGATGTCCTGCAAATGGATTTAGGGAAACAGGAATGCTTGAATGAAGCCCCATTTCTATTTTATGCAGAATGCACAGAAGGATGTTCTCCTGCTGTCTTCTCACCTCCACTGACTGACACTGTAATTCCCCTTACTTCACTGTGCTTGGTAGAGAAAAGTTTCCCCATCTCAAGCTTTCTCTTTGCCTTTCCCAGTGATTCAATGCACTTTTGTGTCATTGCAGGCCCCCAGCTGGGTAATGATTAGCATTGACTCCATGATTGCCAGAAGGCTGATCAATTACTTTATCATACTATACATATTGAGAAAGCCATCGCCCTTACAGGCAGTCATGACACAGGTGGACCTAATTGGTCCTCCAATCTAAAAACCATCACCACTGGCCAATTAACAAACCACCCTTTGGTAAGCAGATCTCCATAACACATTCCACATGTTCACAACAACAGGTGCAGCAAATGAAGATAAGAATTGTTTCTCATTCTTTTCTCTGGTCTTCTCCAGGACAATGCCTGGGAAAGTTGTGTGTTGCTCTCTGTGGCCAGAGAGCTGCTGCCACATTTTTGTATTACTGGAAATTCTGAAATGGCAGCCAAAACACAGCATCATGTTGGAAAGTGCATTGTAGACAACTTCCAGTGCCTGTATTTACTGCAGAGCTGCAAACTGCTCTGCTGGACCACACAAAGACACGGATTTGGGAAGAGCAGCCTACAGGGAGCGTGTACCCTCTCAGAATGCAATCCCCTCACCTGATGGTAACAGGTTTTTTTCCAAATTACAATGCAAAAGCTGTCATAGCAAAAGATGGCATTTCTCTGGGATTATATGTGGGTTTGGGGGGGTTGTGTTACGTATTAGGACTTAGGTCTGAAAGGAAGGATGTAAGGTCCAACCAATGGTTAAAAACATCGCAAGCCTAACCTTGTCTGACAGCCTGTTTATCAAAATCAAGAATTTCTTTGAATCATCCAGAGAAGGCTTGATTAGGGATGTCGGGAAATACCATATACAAGAGCAAATCTGCTAATCAATAAGAGATGCTTCATCATGCACACTTGTTCCAACCAGTATTTATATGGATCAGTCATTCTCTCCCACTGAATCTGATGATGTTATCTAAACTAATGGGAATGCTTCATTTCCAAAACACTGCTTGTGATGTCTGAATGCACATGTAGCACGAGATTTTGCATGGCACAGACATTAAAGATGGATATTAGTCAAAATAAACAACTTGTATAAGAAAAGCTCTGAAATCAGGGAATGACAAGACTCATAAGCACCATGAGCATTTGGTGCATTATCATTTTCCTTTGTCTCCAGCTGAGTATTTGTTGTTATTTTAGTATTAAGAGGGTGCCATAAACAATTACATGCTATCAGTGAAAGGATAAGGGCCATGACTGAAACTCAGTGTTTACACTTGCAGCTATCAGAGCCTTTAGAGAGCTGAGACATTCCTGTAAGGCTTTAAGCACTAAAGTAAATGAACTCGAGTTTGGGCAGCGGACCTTGCAGTGAGAGCATATTTGGGCATGTTCTTTGGGGGCTGCCTGCTGTATTATAGTGTGTTGTGCTATTATTTCTAGAGTTCCCTGTCCGCAGAAGGGTTTGCAGGCCTGGCAGTGTGGTGGGGGTCACCAGGCTGGTTTGGAGGATACAGGAAAGGTAAGCAGGAAAAGCAGGCCTGATGCCAATAATCTGAAATTTACTTTGTCACACTCAAAACGTCTTGGGGAACTGCCAGTTAACAGATCACATCATCTACCTGGATCTGTGCAAAGCATTTGATTCTCTCCCATGGTACCCCCTGGTCTCTAAACTGGGCAGACGTGGATTTGATGGATGCACCACTCAAACAGTTCCAGGCAATGGGCCCACTTGGAGGCCAAAGATATTTGACATGAGACCCAAGGCGAGCACAGGGGCTGGGCCCAGCGGGGGCAGCAGGGGAGGGGATTCTGCCCCTCTGTGCCACCCAGAGCTGCCCCAGCACTGGGGTGATCAACATAAGAAGGATCTGCTGGAGAGAATCCGGAGGAGGCCACGGAGCTGCTCCCAGGGCTGGAGCCCCTCTGCTCCAGAGCCAGGCTGGGACAGTTGGGGGGTTCACCTGGAGAGGAGAAGGCTCCAGGGTGGACTTGGAGGCCCTTCTAATGCTTAAAGGGGTTCTAAGAGAGCTCCAAGAGAGCTGAGGAGGGAGTTGGGAGAAGGGCTGGAGGGACAGGAGCCAGGGAATGGCTCCCAGTGCCAGAGGGCAGGGCTGGATGGGATATTGTGAATTAGGAATTGTTCCCTGGCAGGGTGGGCAGGCCCTGGCACAGGGTGCCCAGAGCAGCTGGGGCTGCCCCTGGATCCCTGGCAGTGCCCAAGGCCAGGTTGGACACTGGGGCTGGGAGCAGCCTGGGACAGTGGAAGGTGTCCCTGCCCATGGCTGGGGTTTGGAACTAAGTGATCTTTAAGGTTCTTTCCAATCCAACCCATTCTGGGATTCTATGACCACTTAAAGCCATTTCCTTAGGTCACTTGTCCCTCTGGCAGGTTCTCTTTATGGCTGCAAGTTTTGTCCCTCAATAAATAATTTCCTAAATGAGGATTTGGGTTTTTTTTTAACTTTTAAGGTTTCTTGGGACCTGGAAGAATTCTGGCCTCATTTTCTGTTCTCAGTGAAGCAGAAGCCAGCCTGAAGCAACTGAGGTATTTTCAGTGTTTTCCAGAGTGTAACCACTGGTGATCTGTGGAAGTACAACTACTAAGTTGAACCAGGTCATCCTGTTGAGTATTTTCAGTTTAAGATTCGCTGCAGGACAGGAAAGTCCAATGGGAAATTTGAGACGTTGACAGTGACCCAGAATGTGTGGAAATTACTCATTCACTTAGTGGAAACCAGCACTGATTGACTAAATAATGATATTCTATTTAGTTTGCCCTGCTAATTAGTTCATTCACTTTTCTCAAGTTAATTAGTAAGCTGGAGCCAATATTGACAATGTTGGTGGATTGGGCTGTACAAACTTTTTCTCATGCAAGACATCAGTATTTGTCACGTATCCCAAAAGATGGAGAGAACGTGAGGTGGCTGCATGGACAAATCGAACAATTGAGGGGTTTTAGCTGGTGTAAGTGAACAGAGCACCATGAACTAGCACAGACATATTTAATTATACTGATGGAAGATCTCAGGAAGTAGATTATGGAGAAATCAGAGGCTGAGGCTAAGAAGTGTCTGGTAAAATTTCTTTCATTAACCTGTACAGAGTATATCACAGTCCTGTTCAACTGCAGCATTTCTTGAAGTATAATCCAAAGCATGCACATGTTAAAATGCAGTGCTTTTAAGAATTCAGCTGCCTTTGTGATAGATATGATTTAAATGCCAAAAATCATTTAATAGGTAAATTTTTACATGGCAGTATATCAATGGAGAGTTGAAGCTGCAGGCAGCTGTCAAGAGAAGGTAAAGACTGTCTTCCTTCATTTGAGAGCTCATCTTCTGTTTGGTGTCTTTGTTGGAATCACTCTACAATAGATACATGTGAAATAAGACACTTTTCAGCATATGATCTGAATAAACAGATTACACAGTTTAATCATTTTAGTTCCTGACAATGTGTGTTTCAGAACTGAAAGTCAAGAGGGATCAGGAAATTTGCCAAACAGAGCAACAAACCAGCATGGACATAATAATGTTTTATTTGTTAACAAGCATCTACTCCCCCAAATGTGAGCAAGTAACATCCAGGGGGACTTATTGCCTTCTTGTGAGCTTTTTGTTGCAGTTGTAGCATTTCCTAGTAGTGCTCCCCTCTCATTATTTCAACAAATGTAACAAATTCCCATAAAGTCTGGCCTCAGAACACAAAGATTCAGCAGACATCCTCATTACTGCAGCATCCTGCCCATGGATGGAATGCACAGAGCCTTGGCTACTGGTCTGTGTCATCATTCACACCCTAGAGCAGAACTCTAAAAAGTGGAAAGTGTTAAAATACAGGTACCAGGCTTACTCCAGTCTGGTACCCCTCTTTATTTAATTTGTTCCCTCTACTCATATTGCAGATCACGCTTCAGTTTTGTCATTTTCCTTTAGAACTGTATCTTAAACTGTTGCATCTCCCTTTTAAATAATACCACAGTGTGCTTTTGAAATGTGAATCTATCTGCACTGGGTTTCTGCATCTCTCTGCACTGGGATGTCCCAAAGAGATCCCATTTATGGCAGTGAGGTCGCACAAGCTGGGAGCACACCGGGTGTCCCATCTCTGGCACATCTTTTCCACTGCCAGCCCGAAGGTGGGATCAGCAGCAGGAACTCTGTCAGAGTGGGACTTGCTTTGAGGTTTGGCTTGGCTGCAGTGAGTGAGGGAACAGCTCAGTAGGATTCACCTTCTCCATGGCATTTGGCCACTTGAGGGCCAAGAAAGCTGGACAGCCCAGCTGGTCAGGACTGTTGGCCTCCCAGAGGATGCCTTGTCTCTATTTTCCAGTGGAATCCTCAGCATTTCCAAGACTGCTGAAATACCTGATCAGTTATGTATCAGAAGAAATATTTCCTGTACATAGATTTCAGAAGCCAAGTAATTTTCAGTTTGCCTTCCTCTTTTGATGGAATCCACAGGTGACACAACAAAGAGAATGAACATGTCAGTATATTTTTGGACATATCTCTCCACTCACATTTTCTTTAGCTCTGGAGCTTTAATAAGCTGAAGATCCTTGAGTGTTGTTCACATAAACTAGTGCAATAAAAATAAGGCTGTATTAAAGACAAATATTAGCTTTTATAACTTCTCCATTGCCAATGTGAGATTATGAGAACTGTGTTTTTCAGAAAATCCTAATAAAGAATTATAAATATATAATTTGTTCATACAGTTTTGGGATATGTTTCTCTACTACTTTTATTTTCTATTTTCCACTGAAAGAACACAGAATATCACTAAATGTGATGATTTTCAATGTTTCACATGGGTTTATAGTTCATATTTCTGGAACACTAATGTTCCGAAAACTTCTCACTCAACACTTTAATCCATAATGCATAGCTCCCACTATCTTTTAATCATCTGTCTTGTTTAAATGTTGCTGGATATGATCTAATATATGAATGTTTCAGAGAAGCTGATGCCAGGCTGCCCTCTAGACACAGAAACTGGCTCAGTGAATGTGTGTGCAGTGAGTGCTTGGAGACAAACAGCTGCAGCAGGGAGTGGGTGCAGTCCTGCTCACCCCATCCCTTCTCGCCAGGGAATGAGCCTGGAAATCAATCTGAGGCTTTCAAATCACTGCTCTGTGAGCTTCTAACTCTGGCCATTGATGCTGTAGCACCAACACCAAATTTTTCCATCGTGTCGCTGCTTTTAAGTTTACAGAGGATTGAACAGCAATCTATTTATTTCCAGGGAGCCATAAAAATAAGAATTCATATATAAGCCTGAAGCAATCAAATCAGGCCTGCTCTTAATATAAAATTCTTTAAGGTTTGAGAGAAGAGGCTAACTTCTCAGAATCATATTACAGAAAGTGATATGATTTATGGATTTGCTTTAACATCGTATGGAATGGCACAAAGTACAATATCTAGCAAAGGCATGATCATTAACACTGGGAAAGGCTGCTCAGAGGAGATTCTGTGCAACTGTGATTTCACTTAGTTGTATTGGTTTCATTCTTGACATTTGCTAGATGGCAAACATCTTGCTGGATGTAGAAATTATCTGTTCTTTGTAGGGAAGAAGGGATGATGTATTCAGGACCATGTCAGCCTTGTTTCTGGGGAGACATGCTCCAGTCCTTCCTCTCTCAAACCCCCTCTGTGACCTTTCCTGAGCCATCTAATCTTTGGTACCTTCCTTCTCTTCAAAATAATGAAAATATTACTTCTTTATGCCGCAGGAGCTTTTCTAAGCCCTGAGATACTTTATCAGGAATACAGAGGAGCTCTAACAATAAATTTATTTTTCAGTTTGCATTTCCAGCCTACAACTGACTGCATCAGCATTTCAGAGCAATACTGTAACTTCCCAGGGCACCCACTATCTCCACAGGGATTTTTTGCAGATATTCTATGATTTATGAAGGGGTAGCTGCCATTCTGCATCCTGTGACTTTCTGCTGCTTTTGAATGGCAAGCACAAGGCCTGGGTGCCAAGTCACAAAGATTGTCTAGCAGGAGCAGCTGCTGCTTGGCAGCTGCAGCATCGGCGCAGCTTTGAAGCTGCCCATGGCTCTGTCACATGTTTCAGCTACCAAGAGACTGCCTTGGCTCCTCTGTCCTTTAGAGATGCCATTTGCCAGTAAACATTCTTTGGTTCTTCGCAATTTTTCATGTTGTGCATAAGCTTGCAACGGGGGGATTCAAAAGTATCATTTTCATGGGGAAAGAAGGGCTTTGAGCATGGCAAAAGTTGTAGAAATGTTGGTGCAAGCTGATTTGCATAAAGCAAAATATTTCGAGAATGTAAGTTCAATTTGAAAATAATTGCTTATCTGTCATCTGAAGTTATGTTTTATAAGTAGGAAACAAATAGAAAAGCTCAATCATGTCTAGTGCTCTGCTGAAAATCAGGTCCCTGATTGGATCTCAGACTGGTTTCTAAAAATTTAAGAGCACTTTGAAAATGATGGTACAGTGAGTGTGTTTCTACAACTGGTTTTATGGACTATAAATAATTAAATGAACAAAGATGTTATTTGACTTTCCATTCAAGCAAAAAGAAAGTTAAGAAAAAAGCAATCTCTGCATGTTTAAGCCCAACTCTGGCTTTCTACTTCCATACTGACTGTTTTGAAGCAGTTCATAGCTGATTTGTCAAAAATTACATAGAAATGCACACTATTGACACTGGAGTTTTCAGCCTTAAAATAGTTCTGGATGAAAAAAAACCCAAAATATTTCCTTTTTTGTGTAAGCCTTTTATCAAATACATTGTTCTTTAAAGGCTTCAGGACTAAATTAATTTTCCTAATAGACTTGAAAGAGTTGTTTTTGCACATTGATTTCAGATTTTGTTTTGTCAGTTCTTAGTTCTAAATACAAATTCAGCATTAAAAGGCCAAAAATTTCTTTTATTTTTCTTTTTTATTCCCAAAGTGAAGAAAAATAGGAGTTTTTTGCATGAGCTAGAAACTTAGTGGCTATGCAAGAGCACTGGTTGAGAGCAGAAGTAATTTCATTGGCCTTTTAATTTGTCTGAAGAGTTAATACCAAGTTTTCCATCCAGGTTCCATTGGCTTAATTTCAAGGTATATGCTCACCTAATAGTGGGCACTGTTGGTGAAATGAAGAAAGATTTGCTCCATCAGAGTTTGACCCCTCATGTTTAACTGTGGTTAATCCTGCCTGTCCACGTATTAGCCCAAAAACCCATTTTCAAACTGCTTTGTCCTTCAGCAGACTCTCAGCGTAGCCCTCTGGACGTTCCACAAACTCAAATTTTGTTCTGTGTAACAGGGTTGAGCTGCAAAAAAGGGTAAATGGGTTCAAGGTGGGGTTTTGCTGAATGCTGTTTCTGGAACCGAGGTAGGAACTGGGAAATCATGGGGTAAAATGGCATTTCTTTGCAAGGAGCAGCATCAGTAACAGTGGGGGAACAGGGAGTTTCATGACCAGTGATAGAGCTGAGAGCAAATTAATCTACATTTTGCCCCTGAATTAGGCCAGAATGGAATTCACCTGCCTTTGCTACTGTGTCACTGGACCTTCCTCTGCCAGCTGACCCATCCAAAGGTGTTATAAAATAATATTTAAGGTATGTGCTGGGTGAAACTGAGGGGTAGGAGGGGAAGCTTCCTTGGGAAAGGGGACGGTTGGGAAAAAAACCTGCTCTTTTCTCTGTATGCCATTCTCTGTGGCCATCAAGTGCTGGATTAAAGCTTCTTTCTCTGTGACATAAATGGCAATTTCTGTCTGTATTTTCCTGGGTTTGGGTGGGAGAAGGCCTCATATCACCCAAGGTCAAGAGACAGTAGAAGGGAAAATTTAGGAGTCTGCTCTCCTAATTCTTTTCTCACTGATGGATGATGAGACAAAGCACTGCCTGTGTCAGGCCCAGATAACAGAACTTCATCCCTCATTCCCCAAAAGAAGGAAAATGTACATTTATAACCCAAATTCCCACCATAGACATGTCCTGGGGATTGGGACAGTTTGGTTGTTGTGTTTGTTTTTCTTCTGGCTTGTAAGATGGCTCCTAACAGCAGAAGTTGGAAGATGGGATTTCCCAATTTTTGTCTCATTTCTATTCATCTCTGTTTCCTTGGAGATGTTCCAAAAAAGAAATATTAAACTATCCTAGTGCACTGAATTCAGATGGAGCTCCTTCCTCAGACACGAGTCCCATCGGAGGGACTCTCGGCGAGGTTTCTCTGGCACTGACAGTTGGAAATTACCATGTTTCAGAAGTACTTACAATTCCCGTGCCTAACACTGGGGACAAGATCCTGCATTGAGGCAAGAACAGACAGAAAATCTTTTGCAGATAGATGAGTGACACACAATGTGTTTTCCTTTCAGCTCATTTTTGCTGCTCTTACTTTTTAATCTGCTGATCCTGACTCTTGATCTCTGCTAATCCTAAAAAAATGACCAAAGTGATTATTTGAAATGATACAGCAAAGTCTGTTATCTTTTATTTAGTCCATCTTTTTATACAGCTACCTTGCCCCTTCAGAATTCATCCTAAATCATATATTTTAAGCAGTATCAAAAGGAATTAGTCATCCCCACACTGAAGTTGTGACAAGCAGGCAATGATTCTTGTTATGCTTCAGTTTACATCTTCCTTTTTTAGTGCATGACAAAAGGGCATTGGCTTAATTACCTGTGATGTTCCTGACTGGAGGGGAAAGATTCTAGTTTGAACTTGCTAATAAAAAGCAAACATGCTTATTGTAAACCACTTCATTGTCTTTTCCCTTCTGGCTGACATTTATGAATTTCCTTCACAGGAGCCTGGGTTGGGTTTATCAAGTACAGATAACAGAATAACCTTATATATGAACTACAAATATAAACATTGTCATTGGTGTGCTCCTTAGGATTTTGTGCCAAAATATGGAAAACCACATGCACTGCTAACAGAAAGATGATGGCCTGCTTGATATCTTGCTTTACATTCCTTTTGGGATCTGAAAGGGATTTTGAAATACCACGGCTTGCAGAAGTCACAAGGAGGGTTGTTTGCCATTGCTGCTGCAAATTTGCCTTAGCTTTCACACCTGTTTGAGGGCACTGAGGCTGCACTACTGTCCAGAAGGGATGGCAGTGCATGAGTTTTGCATCTTTGTCCCATATTTAATTCTTCAGTAGGTATAGATCCACATTCCCAGGGCACAGTCAGTCGCTGTGGTGCAATATTCAGCATCACCTCACTAAGAAAGGGTTCTGTGGGTGTTCAGACAAGCCCCAGTAGAGGAAAGTAAATCAGGTACACAGAATGCTTGAAATATTCTCCAGGTTACATATCATTAAAGCTTTTCAGAAATCAGTCTGTCTGCTGCAATTGTATATTCTCTCACAAGAGGTTTGACCGCAGAATTCAGATTTTATGTTCAGCATCATAAATTTCTTGCTAAGCCTTAGGCAGAAATTTTTCTTACAGAAATATGATTTCTGTTGTAGATGAACACTGGAACATTAAAGACTCATTTTGTAATGAACATGCTTGCTTTGAAAACAAACACATTTTTAAGAGCTTTTTCTCTAAATGTGTAAGGCAGACTCTCCCCTGCTTGTGACTCTTCTTATTTAGTTCTCTCCTTCAGTAGCAAGAAAAGAAAATATGAAACAACTTTTCTCTGTTAAAGCACCTTTCCCTTCTTGTTGCTTCTTTTCTTTTTCTTCCCTATATTTCCTGTTAATGTTTCAAGTGTAGCAGGGTACTCATTCCTTGCCATACTTTACCACTGATGGACAGAACAGAGGTTTGTTTTAGTGCTGAAAACAGACATTCTAGTAACTACTGCTACTACCTGCACTTAGGAGACCTCCTTAGCTTACCTGTACATTTCTTTTATGGCAGATAGGCTGAAAATTGCTAGTCAGGAAGCCCCCCAAAAGTGATGGTTTGGCTCTTTTTTTGAATTAAAAAAAAAAAAAAGCCTCTTTTGTTTCAATTGTTACTGATTTTTTATTCTATCTGGCCAACAATATGAACCCTAATATCAATTTAAACTTGACTTAGACTGTGAATTATGAGATTTTAATTAGATGAGGTGGTTGTAAACTGCTGGTTTTTTCCTCCAATGGAAAGTGGTGCTTAAATGAAACCATTAAAGCAGGCTACTTCCAGCTCCATTGTACCAGGGAAAGCTTTCCAAGCACAGCACATTGTGTTTAGTATCACTTTAGAATTCTATAAATCTTTGATCAGCTTTTATTTAATCTTTGTCTAAATTGGAAGATAGCAATGGTCCCTTAAGATTTTGTATGGAGTTGAATGAAATTTAATAAGGCGCCTGACAGTTATTTGATTGTGATTCGTAGCATTTTCATTTTACAGACTTAAGCAATACTGACCTCAAAAGGACTGTCATTCAGACTAGGTGGAGGGTGGGGAAATCAAATATTTTATTCTTCTTTGTTCCAGTCCTTTTTACTTGATAAGCCCTTAATAAAAGTACGAATGAAGTCCTTGCCAATTCCTAGACCAATTCTCTATTCAGAGACAGCAGATTCATTTCTGGAACATTTTAGAGCGAGAAATGCAAAACAAGACAACATCTAAATGGCTTCACATTGACAACCTTGACAGACTGTATAAATCTGGAGCAGAGAGGAGCTAGGACATGGGATGACATGGGTTGCTTCTCAGGGGACCACCTGGTGAATTTTGCAGGTCCCCAGAGCAGCCCGTGGTTACCCTGAGCTGCAGGAGGTCCTGCTGCCCACTCAGGCAGAAACTCTGTGCTTTGAAACCATGCACCCAATTATTTCAGCCTGCTGCACAGCACAGAGGGCGGAGAGAATGAACCCATCTCTGCAAAGTTTCTGTTCCTGGCTTTCAGAGCTGCCTCTCTCCCAGGCCCATGGAGATGCCATCTCCATTATTAA
>VYZP01059255.1:0-11961 GCA_013400635.1 Hypocryptadius cinnamomeus
AACTCAACTTAGTCTCTCAAGAAAAAAGTCAACAGCATTCTGTACCAAATCATAGCTTCACAGAGGGTTTAAAGGCAGGACTCATCAATGTTGTACCACAAAGTTTTTTGAAGCCACTATACACAGTAAAATTCTGGATTACACCCCAATTATTTTTATTAGGAAACAGAATTCCACTGTATTTTCGTAAACATCTGACCACATATCAGGATGGCAAGGTATGCCACATAAACCACATATGGCTTTCAAGAAATGGACATACAGGTACAATGTTGATGCTGTGCAACAAGCCTGGCAGCATTTTGTGTTGTCACATGGAGTGCTACATCCTTTTAAACCCCAGGTACAAGCCATCTGTTATATGTGGCTTTTGAACAACACGTTTATCTCAAAGGAATTAGTGGGCTTGAAGTAGATTCTTCATAAATTAAAATCAGCTTGAAAAATTGCATTTTCCCTAGCAAATGTTACTCCCAGGCTGTTTTGCCAGAACAGTTTTGTACTTCTTGCACCCAATAGAGATGATGTCTGTGAGTGGAACAGGTGCACAGAATTGCAACTCCCATGAAAATGATTGTCCATTGCCTTCACTGACAATGCTCAAGTCAGCAAAGACAATTACAGAAATGCTGCATTTGCTTCTTTCAAAGGTCAGGAATAAATGTGCTGACTGCTCATCAAAGTACCTGCAGAAAAATCTTCCAGCTGAAACAGCTGGAAGAAAAATGTCAGTACCAACCAAGGGACATAACTGCACGCCATAGACATAACGCCATGCCACAGCCAGAACATCACTCTTTGAGGTCTCACAGCAAGTAGCAAAGGAATGGAACTTTTTTTTTTTTTTAATAGCACATTGTTTAGTTTATCTTGAACCAAGTACATTTTACCTGCTTCTTCCAACTGCCTCTGGGAACACTGCTGTGGCAGATACTCCTTTTAGCCTCTGCTTTACTTGGAGCTTTTCACTTTCTGATGACTCTTAAGGAAGGAGTAAGAATTAGAGCATGATAAAGGTGTATCAAAGCGGCTGTTGTGAAAGGGAAACTGGACTTCTATTAGTCTCAGCCCTAAAATGCTTGGGGTAGCTGGGAAAAAGAGATGTTCATGTAAAAAGAAGGCTATAAAGATCTCATCTCATTCAGGAAGTCTCTTCTCTGATGTCAGAGAACAGTCATGCCTTTAGAAAGGCTCATCCCATCTGCTGTTTCAGAGGCCTGCCTGCAGTAGCCTCTGAAAAGGCCGTTTGCTTGCTGCTGTTAAGCAATCCATTTACAATGAATTCACATTCAGAAGTAGCTGTATGCATTGAAAACTTCTAGGTAGAGTTGCCATTATGTTAAATCCACTAGTGCCAGAAGTGCATAAAGATGGACATCAAACCTCTCTCAAGTGTCATATGCAGACCATACCGAATATCACCACAGCTACTGCAACTGAAAGTATCAGAGAAAGCAATTTGCTGTAGATATGACAAAAATGTATTTACTACTTAAACTCTCAGATATTTCATGAAGAAAACACAGAACCTGTTTGGGGGAAAACCCACTTTGCGACATTTTTCAGTTCTAATTTTCAAAGGCTTTTATTACCAAGAGCCTTGTACCAACACATCAAGTTTCTAAAAAGTTGACTTGACTTGCACTTAAGCCTCTTGGATAGCACCATAAGAGGTGACATACGGTGTAGTTAAAGATTCATTTTATCACAAGAATGATGATGCACTTACAGGAAGGCTGAGAACGCCACACTGCCTTCAACAACCTCTGTGGCTCCATTGCATGGCATAGACTCCACATCTGAGGGGCATCATAAATGTGTTAATACTAATTCCAGCAGTCACATAATTATGACTGAACAAAGCCAAGGCAGCCCTGCCTACTGCAGTGTAATGTGACTCTGGTTTTGCATAGGAAGGGAGTGCCATGCAAGCTTCTGCAAATGCCATCTGGCTTCTGCATTACGACCACAGTAACAGCACTCATCATTCTCTCTGTAGAACATATATTAATGAATCCAGAGAGATGAAAGTAGCTTACAAGCCAGGATTGCTGTCATAACGCTGTTTCTCCTGGCAGCGAACACCTCAGGAAGGACAGGATGGGTGTGTGGGGAATCATAAGAGGGACAGACGAAGCAGGGGAGGAGGGGAGCTTGTTAAAAAAAAAAAAGGGAAAAGAAAGCTTGCTAAATAAGCACAGACTAAAATTTTAGTTTTTTGATCAAAGTCTACCAAGTAAAATGTTAACCTTCTCCAGCACCAAAGTGGCTTTTATGTTGCATTACAAATTTCAGCACAGTAGACAACAAAACTTCACAGCAAGCTTCAAGCTAAAAAATACAGCAGAGCTGTGAGACCTCTAAGTTTTGGTGAGAATTGCTATGATCAATTTCTTTAAGATAAACACCGGCATTCGAAGCCACAGGGGAGGATCTGCAGTTTGCAAATACCAGGGCTTATATGATTCATAAAATATTAGAAACACTGGTTAAAAATTTCTCTCTTCTCTTAGTGAAATCATGAAGCATCTCAGGGTCTGCCACGTGCCCTTATCTTTACAGGCTACCACAGCAGCAGCTACAAGAGTAGAGTGAAGGCCAGATGACAGACTGAGAGAAAGAGGAGCCAGTGACCTATACAGTGAAGAAGTCAGATCACAAATGATTTTACTGTTACTCTTAGCTACTTTTGAAAGAGTCATGCTGGTGGGATTCTGAATAGCGACTGTCTCAAGCATACTTCTCCCTGATAAACAAAACTGGTAAACTGGTAACTACTGAGGAGAAGAACGCTGGTTTACACTTTAAAAGAACGTCCTGAAGTTTAGAAAAACACAGAATCAGGCTTCACAAACTGCTCTCCTACTGTGAGACCACATTTTTAAGGTGTTTTATCTTAATTCATAAATAAACTACTTTGTATTTTGTTACATACTGTGGTCTTGCAGGATACAGGAAGTTTGTATGGGGAAAAAAAAAGACAAAGCAAATCTAACAGTGGTTAAAAACATGCAAGTGGGGTTTCACTAGAACTGATGACAAACAGATGAAAACAATCTGTTCTTTAACATTCTTGTGTCTATTGCTCATCAGCACAACCACTTCAAAGCCAAACCTCCTGCCTCTAAGCATTACTGCTACCAAACTACCTGGAAAGAGAAAGAGTAACTAGTTGAAATAAAAGTAGTGCAGATGAAACAATGGGAAAGTTGCATATTCATTGGAAATAATTCTACCTTTAAATGTCATAATGAGATCTTCCAATTCAACTAAAATAACATTCAACTAAATTTAATAGCAATCTCCAGAGCACTTGCTTTATGTCAATAGTCGAACAAGGTCACGAGCAGCCTGTAATGTCCCCTTATACCCTTGACTTAGCAAAGCCCAAGCTGCTCTTAATTTCCTTTGGAACTTAAAATTAAATAAATAAGTAAATTAAAATGCCCACAATCAGAGGACATGCTCTAAAAGTAATCTTGTAGGACCTGAAATGAGGAAGATAAGCAACATTAGATTTCCATAAACAGAGTGCACATGAGGACATAAACAGCAACAGAGAAAACCTAAGTTAAACATCAACCTGCCTTTTTTATTTACTGTGTAATTTTCAAAGGCATGTGAGCAAGTGCCTATCATACCTTTTCAAATTTTGTCAGCAACTCACGTAAGCTGAAGTTCAGGCCAATCATCATTAAGCGTCTCCTGAAGCCTACATTTTCTTGATATGTCCTCCAAGCCAAGTCAATAGCCTTCAGAAAGCTTCTCTCCTTTCCCACCTATACAGTCTCAAAATACTCCAAGTGCTCCAGTGTGTGTCCCTCTCTCGGGCTGTGTTCCCCTGGGAACAGTTCACACAGCACCATCGTCACAGTCTCCGTGTCCTTGCTCCTTCCCATGGGCTGGGCACCCAGGGGTGAGCCGCTGACACTGGGTGCTGCTCCTTGCAGGGCTGACCTGACCTCATGGCACTGTGGGGATCTCCTTGGCTCCACACCTCACCAGGACTGCCTCCAGCTCACCTCAGCAATGGCCTGCAGGACCCAAGTGCTTCTGGCAGGCCTCAAGCTCCTGGTCTCAGTGACCCTGAGTGAGAGAAGCTATAACCTGCTGGTGTATGACAGATGGAGAGGAGGAACACATCCTTCCATGTTGCTCCATTCAAGGGGAAAAAAAAAAAATTCCCCAGAGAAATTTCTGTCTATAGAAAGCACCAAAAACCAGCTTCTCAGACAAGTTAAAATGGGATGAGGCACACTTCATCCTAGGGAACGTGGTGGTGCAACCAGACGGGAGGCCATCTCTCCTCTGACTTCCTCAGTGCCATCACCATGGGCTGGTGCTGCTATGGCAGTAATCAGGCAACTCCAGCCCTCTTCGCTTCTCCCAGGAGATGCTGCACCACAGAATTGCCAAGGCCCATTAGAAGTCGTCTAAAAAGTAACTTCCTTTGTGCAAGCAAAAAAAAAAAAGTCCAGCAAAGAATCCTGCTGCAACCTCCAAAGGCTTGGCTGGGGATCTCCTCCTTTGGTGCCGCCTGCTCTGACAGCCGTGTGGTAATCTATCCTCGGCATTTGTTTATTATTGTAATCAGCATCCTCCCTTCCAGCAGCCCTGGTGCTGCTCCGAAGCCAAGCACACTCCCCCTTCCGGGAGGCCTCCCGCTGGAAAACCACCACCACCCCTGAGGCTGCAGAAACCCCAGACCAAAAACCCTCACTTTTCCTTCCCCTGGAAGAGAAAGGTGGCTGTTCAGTCACTGGGCAAGCTTTGGAGCTGTAAAAGCAACCAGTGCTGCACAAAGCCACCACAGGCTGGGGCTGCTCAGGAGGGCACGCTCAGCAAGCCAGATTGTTTTCCATATGAGCCTCTGCTCGCCCGTGGGAAACCTGACACCCCATGGGTGGCTGTGAGGAAATCAGTCCATTTCCAACCATTCCCACTGGAAAGCCGTGTGCATGTGAAGGCCTATTTAAGCTGCTATTAATGCCTTCCGCACAAACACACATTACTCAACCACCAAAACCAGATTGAGTAATAGCTGCCAGCAAGCCAGTAAATGTATAATTAAAACCAAACCAGCAACTCATCACTTGCAAAACCCGTTACAACTAATTCTCCTACGAACACATGGGGTATCATGTGTTGCTTTTACTTTTATTTTATTTCAACCATCATATGAAGTACCAATGAATTCACCAGCAGCAAAACTGTCTCTAAAGTTATTCTGAGCTAGTGGATTATACTGGTATATCTGGTACGAGTCGGGATTTCAGAAATAACTCTGAAGGGGGGAAAAAAAAATATTGGCATTAGCAGGATTTTTACTTGGTTTATTTGTACTTTGCCTCCTGTCTGTATGTTTTACGTCGGCATATTACACAAACTGCAGAAGTGCTTGCAAAATAAACTCAGGAAAGTTTTCCAAAGGTGACAGAACTAAACTAGCTTTATAGCCCATATAACAGATCAGCTTAAACAGTCTGAATTTATTTCACTGCTTCTGCAAGCAAAAAGCCTATTTATCATGTTCACATACTATTCGCTTCCAAATTAACTACTTACAGAAGGAAAAATCACACATTAGAGTGAAAAAGTAAAACCATTCTGCAAGAGATATAACTAGAATCACTACTTGAGAATTTCATTTCTTCTCCTCAAGACAAAGTTTGGATCCTATTTCCCTTCACACAAAGGCTTTCTGCTGCTCTTGGAGAAAAAAACCCATTGCAAACCAGAAACAAACAGATCCACCTCAGAGATGTTAGTGCATATAAATAAAGATGGATGTCAGGCTGGATTATAATGAAGCTTTATAACTCCAGGATTGAATCCAAATGCACATTAATTTTACGTTTGGTCTCAGGCTTCATACTTAGATAAGTTGTTTTCCAATTTTAATTTGTCATTAAAAAAAATCA
The DNA here is from genome assembly GCA_013400635.1 of Hypocryptadius cinnamomeus. Lineage (NCBI taxonomy): Eukaryota > Metazoa > Chordata > Aves > Passeriformes > Zosteropidae > Hypocryptadius > Hypocryptadius cinnamomeus. Next base: position 5,922 of record VYZP01059255.1, read on the forward strand.
TACATTGTAGATCTTTCAGCACTATTAGATGCAAATTAAATACCCTCTAAGGCGAATAGGTACCATTTTGCATAATTCCATAAAAGGTTACCAAATATTTACGTATATACACGATGTTGGACCAAGGCTTCCAGCAAAACAACTTGGAAAATTATACTGAATAATGACTTTTTCAGTTGCTTTCTCACATGAAAGCACACTGCAGTAAGTGAGAAACTCTGAATATGTAGAAGTCAAAGTAACTGAAATGAGCTCTACATTGACATGTATTTAATATAGCCTCTGCACAGCCAGCAGTTCTGTAGATATGACAATGTTAGATTGTAAGCTCCAAAAGTACAACATACATTTTAGGACAGCTTTATGTGACTTATTGCTACTAAAGTTTAAACTTTCTAGATCAGCTCCATCATAATTTTCTTTTAAAACAGCTCTGCATACACTATTGGCAACAAAACTGTATATTGTATACTGGAAACTACAGTCATTACACAGATGAAATATTTGAATTCTAGAGGCCAAAGAAATTCACATTCTGAGAGTTTAAGCTCTCGTGGAAATACATAATCTACAGCTGAAAACAAGCACACCACCAACTGTAACAAAGCATCCTTCCAAAGCACTCTTGTAGATACCAAGAGCCACAGGTGGGAATTTAAGACACTGGAAACAATGCACAGCTGCAGAAGATTAGGTGCAGTGAAGCTTTTTGTTACTTTTGGTATTAGTTTGGTGCATTTTCTCATGTGTCTTAAATAAGACCATAAAACTGGATAAAAATAAAACAACCAGCAAACAGCCTTTTATAGTCATTGGTCATGTTACTAATGGCAGCCTGCAAAATGCAAGGGCCATTGAAAGAAAAGCACTTCTATCCATGGTAGGAAAAGGACAGCAGCCTGTGACACAACTATGATCACATCTACTGGAAACTGTTTTTAGGCGTGGGTTCTGCTGTGCACACCCCACACATCCAGGCTTAAGAGCCTCATCATTTAGCAAGGCACAACGCAGAGATTATAAAACTAACAGCAGAATTTTACATCAAAAACCTTATTACTGCAAAGAATAAATTAAAAGCCCCCTACTTTTATCAAGCATAAATCCAGAAGCAACTGAATGTTAAGATACTGCAAATAACTAGCAAAATCAATGAAATCAAAACTAGATAAGGAGAAAAAAAGTTACTCCATTTCTACTTGAAATAAAAATACCTGATCAACTTGGAGATGATCTTATACACACCTCTAAAGTTCAATATCAGGAAAGATAAAAGTCTCTTAGACTTTACTGTGTGAAACAACATTAAATATATATGCAATAAAGAATTTGCTTCACACTTGAGATAATGTGCAAAATATGCAAGAAAACTGTCATGCTAAATACAACTTGATTTTTGAATGCAAACTAAAGAAAGGGGAAAGCATTTTCTTTTCCTAGAAGAAAAATGGAAAAATAAAGAGCAACAAGAACCTTAAGTGTAAATAAATGAGGCTGTTTATACTAGGGGCATGCATACATCTTATGTGACTCACAACAGCAAGTAATGACAACAGAAAGATAAAAAGAATAGTATTGCCTTGTGTGACTCAGAAGTAAAGGGCACAGAGGTCAATAGGTGGTTACAGAAAGTCAATACATCCTGTTTTCATTCAAGACGTGCAGCTGCAGGCAGGAACACAAAAAATCCACCAGTTCAAAAGCACTGTGCTATATTCACTTGCCTTGAAAAATATCTGATGTCAACCTCATCAGACCAGGAGAGGGAGATGCCCTCTCCCTTCCTACAGCAGGTCAGCATTTACAATACAGAGTTAACACACTGCTCCAGCAAGGCCAGTTCTACACTGAGGTTTATTATCAATTGAACCCAACCTAAAGGTTCAATTAAGCAAAGGCTCACTGATAACCTCTGTCAAAAGTCAAATCACTCAAGCAACATAGTACCTCAAGGACTAGCAATTCATCAGGACAAATGGATAGACCAAATTCCAAATAAAGAGCTACAAGAGGCAGGACAAGACAAAAGTAACATAAATATGATTGCCAACATTATCAGTTAGATAGTTATAACAGGGGTGATTGCAATGCAGAACACGAATTACATGAAAGTTCCTAGAGCTTACAGCACAGCACTGCAACCATTGGATTTGTCTTCTTTTCTATTTTTTTCGTATATAAATAAAGGTATTGGTTTGCCTTGGAAGGTATTCTTACAAGGATCAACCAGTCACATTCAGTGGTTTACCCTGTGCAATATCTGCCACATTCAGTGACAGAGTTCTGCATTAGGCAAGCAGAGATAGACTGTGGCCTTCCTGAAACAAAGGAGACAAGACTTTAAATCTCAAGAATAAAATTTGGTAGAATTCCAGATGTAGTCTTAAAGACAGACAGTGCTATACTGCTATGAAAGACTTGTGGAGGATGGGGTGGTTTGGTAGTGGGCTTTTATGCTCTCTTAACTTGTTTGGACTTTCAAGCTTCATGAACCAACCATGATTTTATAACAGTTTAGCCTTAAATATAAACTGTTGTGTTCTTCGAACTTTCCAGAAGAACCCACCCCTAAAAACAGAATATTTGAAATATACTCAAAAAAAGAAGGAAGTATCTCATACTGGGAGTACACCAAAAAGAAATTAGATGTCAAAGGGAAGTATGAAGGAAAAGCACCAGCATGACATCTACTTCATGCACAGGGCATTACAAACTTTACTGTATAAGAGACCGAGATTTAAATTCAATTTATGGGACTGACCAGAACATGAAGATTTTAATCCTGACCCTAAATGACAGAATGAAGGAGGCAGCAGACAAGATGGATGAAATCTGGCTTTTATGCCACGCAGAAGCTTCATCATCAGGTGTCACCTTCCAGTTAGTACTGGCGACTAAATAAAATTTTCCTATTTATCAGCTGTCCATAAAGACTTCACTGGGGAAGTCTCCTTCTAAAACTGTAAGTTTCCTTTCCTCCTTGTTTCCCTTCTTCAGGTATAAGGTACTAGTGCTTGCTTGCAATAATCACCCTGGAAATCAGAAAGCATCAGGGCACCCTGTGGTCTGTCTTTAAATAGCCTTTTTAATGCTGTCCCCTTTGCACAAAAATAAAATAAACACATTATCTTAGATGCACTTATTCACATTTTTGTTTAAAAGGGTAAAACTAAAAAGAGGGTCACTGCCTATAGGTGATATAACATGACAGACTGCCAAAGCAATACATCCCAAAAAAAGATTCTAAACTCTGCATTAACCCACATCCAGAGTAAATATCCAGTTTCTCAAGTTTGAGAAATGGGAATTCCAGTATTTTGGCCCAACCTAAAAAATGTTTGCCTTAAAAATTTTCTTGACTGTAATGAAAAGAGTTTCATAGCTTTCTGACAGCTCAGCCCAATAAAAGCCTCATTAAATCCATGCATATTTTACATCTTTAGAAGAATTTTTTACAAGAAGGACTTATTTATATATTTATTACTTAGTAAAGGGTACCCATCTCTCAAGATACTAAAACTGATCAATGAAAAGATGATTAATTTAGTAGTTTTTACACAAGTACTCAATCCAAGTGGTGGAAAGACCACAAAAATGTATTTTCATTTAGGTTTATAATAAATAATTAATAGAACATCTTAAATTCTAGAGCACCAACAGTATCTGTGGATTAAAATCTCATTCAAATAATGTATTGCAGTTTCCTCTTACTTCACTTCTTAGCAACAGCATTAGACTCAAGTGTCTAACATGGAGTCAGAGTCATTTCAGTTATCCTGTGTAATTTATCATTTTGCCACACTCCAAGGTTAAGTACCTTCTGACTCAGTCTGCCCCTATATTATGCCCTAACTTGTGTTATATTCTCAGTTAACTAAGTGGCATTATCTTGCAGAAGGAGAAGTATTACCTGGATGTAGCTGATTCGAGGGTTTTATGTCCTTTTTGAAAGCCACTGGGAATGCGACTCTCCTTATCTCCTTAATGAAAACCCTATTCACAGCAATAAAAATATGCTTGAGCTGTAAGCTTTTCAATAATCAACTTTTCTGTATTTGAATATTAGCTAGGCATTTTAGGAGTTAAAAGTAATGTCATTGGTATGATTTCAAGCAACTTCTTGTCTACGAGGCATCCTTAAAACACTTACCAAGAACTGTGCCTCTATGTCAACTTTAACATCGCACAAGAGAAGAACAGTAAGGAAGTTACTCTTGGGAGTTTGGCAAGTGGCCATCTACTAAGAGGTTCTATCAAACCACAGAAGGTCTATTTCCTAATCAAGCAAGAGATACCAAAGTATACCATTGCAATGTACCAAAAAGGTGAAGGTTTTGTTTGTTTTCAAAGTTCACTAAAAACAATCAATGACCCTGGACTACAGGGACGTTCCACTAATGCTTACTTTAAATCTTTTCATGCTGTTGAAATTGCATCAAAGCAGCAACCCACAATGCTTCACCACCAAACTGAGCTTGCTGTGAGTGGAGAAAGAAGAGTATCTGATAGGGGGCTTAAAGGCCTTATGACTGATACCATAGAACAACATTGTCTTCATCTAAATTAATTTTCAAACCACAGAATTAAACCTTAAACACTGGTTTTAAGATCAGGTCCTAAGTGTTGTAGTGCAGAAAGAGTATTCATTCTTCTCATTAACTGTGTAATGATCCTCCAACTCTGCAGTCAGATAAATTAAATTAATAAATGATACTCCTGTATCTCCACTGAACATATGAAGAGAACAGAGTTTTTAATTTTTTTTTATTTTTTTTTACTGAACAAGTCAGTATTTATTAAACCAGTAAGTGTCACAGGTAATCTAAAAAGGCCTAAAAGTGTAAGTTCCAAGGTCAACAATACTCAATGTTGTTAAGAGATGAAATGATTCTATTTTGAAGCCAATGCAAGTGGGAAGAATCATACTCACATTCATCCTCTAGAGCTCAAGCACGTGCAAGGAACATATGAGAGATATGCATGTGCAGGAGTGACAGCTCTGCTATTCATATATTCTTATATGCGCATGCAATCAGAAACTAATCAATATTACTTTAAACAGTGAGGTAAAATCAAAAACTGTATTGCAACACTGTGGTAAAGAATGAAGTTAAAGTAGAAATTGCAGAGATTCTTTCAAAACACCTTTGTTTCTGAGTAAAAAAAAGTTTCCAAGGCAGTTAGAAAGCACCACAGAAAGAGGGGACAAGCCTCCTCTGAAGACCTTTAGAATTTAAGAACAGTAAATAAAAGACTTGACTTATCAGAAGGCATCAAGGGAGCCAATCATTGTATGTTTTCTAGCCAAATTATATTAATTTAATTAATACTAAATTAATTAACATTAAAGCTTCCAACAACAATTATCTAAGGACTTCCAAGGGAATACCATGTGGTCTTAAGTAATAGGATGGTTGAGAGCAGTTTTTCACATAATGCTGCTGATCTTTCTGGCATCTCCCACAGCAAGAAGTGCTCTCTACTTCAGTGCCTGAATAATTGGCCTACAGTCTTCGCATCACACAGATTGTTTTGGTATATTACCTCCCTCATATTTTTTCCCCTGAATTCAGTCTGTGAAATTATTCCTAGCATTTACCAGAGTAAGAAATGAATGTAAAGTCTCAGTAAGAAGTAAACATTTAGATGTACCTCCCAAAAATCACACCATGCAGCTCTTATCTTGTTTCTTTTAAGGCAGTAATATGTGATTGCTAGCAGCAAATTCATGTTTGCTTAGTGAAGTGTCAAAAAATAATAATAATAAAGCAAAAAATAAAAATAATAATTTTTTAAAAATCCTTTCTTGTGTGCTTATGTACTGTCACCCCTTAGCACGAGGTAAGTTAAGCTCAGAAAACAGAGGGAACAGACACTGTGCAGACACGAGGCTGTCCCCACACTCATTCAGAGTGACTCAGAACTTGTTCCCAGTGCTACTGCTGTAAGCATGCTTTTCTTTCAAAACACCCCATCTGATTTAAGTTATTAAGCACTCAACTGAACTTCTGAACAGATTTATAATCTGTCTGCATTCTGT